>CAXAJV010001211.1:0-162338 GCA_963969225.1 Xylocopa violacea | reverse complement strand
ACGCGCTATCTCAGAGTTCTAAATTCCCAGTCGTGTCGGTTCCGACCGCTCGGCGCGAACAATTTCCAAGTTCCCGGTCGTGCCGGTCCGTAATTCTCGGTGCGAACATTATATATGTAGAACGTAATATAACCTAACCTAACCCAACCTAACCTCTCGGTGGTATTATTTTACAGAAAGCCGGGCGTGTCTACTCCTACTTCTCGGTGCGAATATTATGTATATAACACAATATAACCTAACCTAATGCAACCTGGTCGCTCGGTGCGAATATTTTCTAAATTCCCAGTCGTGTCGGTTCCGACCGCTCGGCGCGAATATTTTCTAAGTCCCCGGTCGTGTCGGTCCCGACCGCTCGGCGCGAATATTTTCAAAGTCCCCGGTCGTGTCGGTCCCGACCGCTCGGCGCGAACAATTTCCAAGTTCCCGGTCGTGCCGGTCCGTACTTCTCGGTGCGAACATTATATATGTAGAACGTAATATAACCTAACCTAACCCAACCTAACCTCTCGGTGGTATTATTTTACAGAAAGCCGGGCGTGTCTACTCCTACTTCTCGGTGCGAATATTATGTATATAACACAATATAACCTAACCTAATGCAACCTGGTCGCTCGGTGCGAATATTTTCTAAATTCCCAGTCGTGTCGGTTCCGACCGCTCGGCGCGAATATTTTCTAAGTCCCCGGTCGTGTCGGTCCCGACCGCTCGGCGCGAATATTTTCAAAGTCCCCGGTCGTGTCGGTCCCGACCGCTCGGCGCGAACAATTTCCAAGTTCCCGGTCGTGCCGGTCCGTACTTCTCGGTGCGAACATTATATATGTAGAACGTAATATAACCTAACCTAACCCAACCTAACCTCTCGGTGGTATTATTTTACAGAAAGCCGGGCGTGTCTACTCCTACTTCTCGGTGCGAATATTATGTATATAACACAATATAACCTAACCTAATGCAACCTGGTCGCTCGGTGCGAATATTTTCTAAATTCCCAGTCGTGTCGGTTCCGACCGCTCGGCGCGAATATTTTCTAAGTCCCCGGTCGTGTCGGTCCCGACCGCTCGGCGCGAATATTTTCAAAGTCCCCGGTCGTGTCGGTCCCGACCGCTCGGCGCGAACAATTTCCAAGTTCCCGGTCGTGCCGGTCCGTACTTCTCGGTGCGAACATTATATATGTAGAACGTAATATAACCTAACCTAACCCAACCTAACCTCTCGGTGGTATTATTTTACAGAAAGCCGGGCGTGTCTACTCCTACTTCTCGGTGCGAATATTATGTATATAACACAATATAACCTAACCTAATGCAACCTGGTCGCTCGGTGCGAATATTTTCTAAATTCCCAGTCGTGTCGGTTCCGACCGCTCGGCGCGAATATTTTCTAAGTCCCCGGTCGTGTCGGTCCCGACCGCTCGGCGCGAATATTTTCAAAGTCCCCGGTCGTGTCGGTCCCGACCGCTCGGCGCGAACAATTTCCAAGTTCCCGGTCGTGCCGGTCCGTACTTCTCGGTGCGAACATTATATATGTAGAACGTAATATAACCTAACCTAACCCAACCTAACCTCTCGGTGGTATTATTTTACAGAAAGCCGGGCGTGTCTACTCCTACTTCTCGGTGCGAATATTATGTATATAACACAATATAACCTAACCTAATGCAACCTGGTCGCTCGGTGCGAATATTTTCTAAATTCCCAGTCGTGTCGGTTCCGACCGCTCGGCGCGAATATTTTCTAAGTCCCCGGTCGTGTCGGTTCCGACCGCTCGGCGCGAATATTTTCTAAGTCCCCGGTCGTGTCGGTCCCGACCTCACAGCGGGAATATTTTCTAAGTCCCCGGTCGTGTCGGTCCCGACCGCTCGGCGCGAACAATTTCCAAGTTCCCGGTCGTGCCGGTCCGTACTTCTCGGTGCGAACATTATATATGTAGAACGTAATATAACCTAACCTAACCCAACCTAACCTCTCGGTGGTATTATTTTACAGAAAGCCGGGCGTGTCTACTCCTACTTCTCGGTGCGAATATTATGTATATAACACAATATAACCTAACCTAATGCAACCTGGTCGCTCGGTGCGAATATTTTCTAAATTCCCAGTCGTGTCGGTTCCGACCGCTCGGCGCGAACAATTTCCAAGTTCCCGGTCGTGCCGGTCCGTAATTCTCGGTGCGAACATTATATATGTAGAACGTAATATAACCTAACCTAACCCAACCTAACCTCTCGGTGGTATTATTTTACAGAAAGCCGGGCGTGTCTACTCCTACTTCTCGGTGCGAATATTATGTATATAACACAATATAACCTAACCTAATGCAACCTGGTCGCTCGGTGCGAATATTTTCTAAATTCCCAGTCGTGTCGGTTCCGACCGCTCGGCGCGAATATTTTCTAAGTCCCCGGTCGTGTCGGTCCCGACCGCTCGGCGCGAATATTTTCAAAGTCCCCGGTCGTGTCGGTCCCGACCGCTCGGCGCGAACAATTTCCAAGTTCCCGGTCGTGCCGGTCCGTACTTCTCGGTGCGAACATTATATATGTAGAACGTAATATAACCTAACCTAACCCAACCTAACCTCTCGGTGGTATTATTTTACAGAAAGCCGGGCGTGTCTACTCCTACTTCTCGGTGCGAATATTATGTATATAACACAATATAACCTAACCTAATGCAACCTGGTCGCTCGGTGCGAATATTTTCTAAATTCCCAGTCGTGTCGGTTCCGACCGCTCGGCGCGAATATTTTCTAAGTCCCCGGTCGTGTCGGTTCCGACCGCTCGGCGCGAATATTTTCTAAGTCCCCGGTCGTGTCGGTCCCGACCTCACAGCGGGAATATTTTCTAAGTCCCCGGTCGTGTCGGTCCCGACCGCTCGGCGCGAACAATTTCCAAGTTCCCGGTCGTGCCGGTCCGTACTTCTCGGTGCGAACATTATATATATAGAACGTAATATAACCTAACCTAACCCAACCTAACCTCTCGGTGGTATTATTTTACAGAAAGCCGGGCGTGTCTACTCCTACTTCTCGGTGCGAATATTATGTATATAACACAATATAACCTAACCTAATGCAACCTGGTCGCTCGGTGCGAATATTTTCTAAATTCCCAGTCGTGTCGGTTCCGACCGCTCGGCGCGAATATTTTCTAAGTCCCCGGTCGTGTCGGTCCCGACCGCTCGGCGCGAATATTTTCAAAGTCCCCGGTCGTGTCGGTCCCGACCGCTCGGCGCGAACAATTTCCAAGTTCCCGGTCGTGCCGGTCCGTACTTCTCGGTGCGAACATTATATATGTAGAACGTAATATAACCTAACCTAACCCAACCTAACCTCTCGGTGGTATTATTTTACAGAAAGCCGGGCGTGTCTACTCCTACTTCTCGGTGCGAATATTATGTATATAACACAATATAACCTAACCTAATGCAACCTGGTCGCTCGGTGCGAATATTTTCTAAATTCCCAGTCGTGTCGGTTCCGACCGCTCGGCGCGAATATTTTCTAAGTCCCCGGTCGTGTCGGTTCCGACCGCTCGGCGCGAATATTTTCTAAGTCCCCGGTCGTGTCGGTTCCGACCGCTCGGCGCGAATATTTTCTAAGTCCCCGGTCGTGTCGGTCCCGACCTCACAGCGGGAATATTTTCTAAGTCCCCGGTCGTGTCGGTCCCGACCGCTCGGCGCGAACAATTTCCAAGTTCCCGGTCGTGCCGGTCCGTACTTCTCGGTGCGAACATTATATATGTAGAACGTAATATAACCTAACCTAACCCAACCTAACCTCTCGGTGGTATTATTTTACAGAAAGCCGGGCGTGTCTACTCCTACTTCTCGGTGCGAATATTATGTATATAACACAATATAACCTAACCTAATGCAACCTGGTCGCTCGGTGCGAATATTTTCTAAATTCCCAGTCGTGTCGGTTCCGACCGCTCGGCGCGAACAATTTCCAAGTTCCCGGTCGTGCCGGTCCGTAATTCTCGGTGCGAACATTATATATGTAGAACGTAATATAACCTAACCTAACCCAACCTAACCTCTCGGTGGTATTATTTTACAGAAAGCCGGGCGTGTCTACTCCTACTTCTCGGTGCGAATATTATGTATATAACACAATATAACCTAACCTAATGCAACCTGGTCGCTCGGTGCGAATATTTTCTAAATTCCCAGTCGTGTCGGTTCCGACCGCTCGGCGCGAATATTTTCTAAGTCCCCGGTCGTGTCGGTCCCGACCGCTCGGCGCGAACAATTTCCAAGTTCCCGGTCGTGCCGGTCCGTACTTCTCGGTGCGAACATTATATATGTAGAACGTAATATAACCTAACCTAACCCAACCTAACCTCTCGGTGGTATTATTTTACAGAAAGCCGGGCGTGTCTACTCCTACTTCTCGGTGCGAATATTATGTATATAACACAATATAACCTAACCTAATGCAACCTGGTCGCTCGGTGCGAATATTTTCTAAATTCCCAGTCGTGTCGGTTCCGACCGCTCGGCGCGAATATTTTCAAAGTCCCCGGTCGTGTCGGTCCCGACCGCTCGGCGCGAATATTTTCAAAGTCCCCGGTCGTGTCGGTCCCGACCGCTCGGCGCGAACAATTTCCAAGTTCCCGGTCGTGCCGGTCCGTACTTCTCGGTGCGAACATTATATATGTAGAACGTAATATAACCTAACCTAACCCAACCTAACCTCTCGGTGGTATTATTTTACAGAAAGCCGGGCGTGTCTACTCCTACTTCTCGGTGCGAATATTATGTATATAACACAATATAACCTAACCTAATGCAACCTGGTCGCTCGGTGCGAATATTTTCTAAATTCCCAGTCGTGTCGGTTCCGACCGCTCGGCGCGAATATTTTCTAAGTCCCCGGTCGTGTCGGTCCCGACCGCTCGGCGCGAATATTTTCAAAGTCCCCGGTCGTGTCGGTCCCGACCGCTCGGCGCGAACAATTTCCAAGTTCCCGGTCGTGCCGGTCCGTACTTCTCGGTGCGAACATTATATATGTAGAACGTAATATAACCTAACCTAACCCAACCTAACCTCTCGGTGGTATTATTTTACAGAAAGCCGGGCGTGTCTACTCCTACTTCTCGGTGCGAATATTATGTATATAACACAATATAACCTAACCTAATGCAACCTGGTCGCTCGGTGCGAATATTTTCTAAATTCCCAGTCGTGTCGGTTCCGACCGCTCGGCGCGAATATTTTCTAAGTCCCCGGTCGTGTCGGTTCCGACCGCTCGGCGCGAATATTTTCTAAGTCCCCGGTCGTGTCGGTCCCGACCTCACAGCGGGAATATTTTCTAAGTCCCCGGTCGTGTCGGTCCCGACCGCTCGGCGCGAACAATTTCCAAGTTCCCGGTCGTGCCGGTCCGTACTTCTCGGTGCGAACATTATATATGTAGAACGTAATATAACCTAACCTAACCCAACCTAACCTCTCGGTGGTATTATTTTACAGAAAGCCGGGCGTGTCTACTCCTACTTCTCGGTGCGAATATTATGTATATAACACAATATAACCTAACCTAATGCAACCTGGTCGCTCGGTGCGAATATTTTCTAAATTCCCAGTCGTGTCGGTTCCGACCGCTCGGCGCGAACAATTTCCAAGTTCCCGGTCGTGCCGGTCCGTAATTCTCGGTGCGAACATTATATATGTAGAACGTAATATAACCTAACCTAACCCAACCTAACCTCTCGGTGGTATTATTTTACAGAAAGCCGGGCGTGTCTACTCCTACTTCTCGGTGCGAATATTATGTATATAACACAATATAACCTAACCTAATGCAACCTGGTCGCTCGGTGCGAATATTTTCTAAATTCCCAGTCGTGTCGGTTCCGACCGCTCGGCGCGAATATTTTCTAAGTCCCCGGTCGTGTCGGTCCCGACCGCTCGGCGCGAATATTTTCAAAGTCCCCGGTCGTGTCGGTCCCGACCGCTCGGCGCGAACAATTTCCAAGTTCCCGGTCGTGCCGGTCCGTACTTCTCGGTGCGAACATTATATATGTAGAACGTAATATAACCTAACCTAACCCAACCTAACCTCTCGGTGGTATTATTTTACAGAAAGCCGGGCGTGTCTACTCCTACTTCTCGGTGCGAATATTATGTATATAACACAATATAACCTAACCTAATGCAACCTGGTCGCTCGGTGCGAATATTTTCTAAATTCCCAGTCGTGTCGGTTCCGACCGCTCGGCGCGAATATTTTCTAAGTCCCCGGTCGTGTCGGTTCCGACCGCTCGGCGCGAATATTTTCTAAGTCCCCGGTCGTGTCGGTCCCGACCTCACAGCGGGAATATTTTCTAAGTCCCCGGTCGTGTCGGTCCCGACCGCTCGGCGCGAACAATTTCCAAGTTCCCGGTCGTGCCGGTCCGTACTTCTCGGTGCGAACATTATATATATAGAACGTAATATAACCTAACCTAACCCAACCTAACCTCTCGGTGGTATTATTTTACAGAAAGCCGGGCGTGTCTACTCCTACTTCTCGGTGCGAATATTATGTATATAACACAATATAACCTAACCTAATGCAACCTGGTCGCTCGGTGCGAATATTTTCTAAATTCCCAGTCGTGTCGGTTCCGACCGCTCGGCGCGAATATTTTCTAAGTCCCCGGTCGTGTCGGTCCCGACCGCTCGGCGCGAATATTTTCAAAGTCCCCGGTCGTGTCGGTCCCGACCGCTCGGCGCGAACAATTTCCAAGTTCCCGGTCGTGCCGGTCCGTACTTCTCGGTGCGAACATTATATATGTAGAACGTAATATAACCTAACCTAACCCAACCTAACCTCTCGGTGGTATTATTTTACAGAAAGCCGGGCGTGTCTACTCCTACTTCTCGGTGCGAATATTATGTATATAACACAATATAACCTAACCTAATGCAACCTGGTCGCTCGGTGCGAATATTTTCTAAATTCCCAGTCGTGTCGGTTCCGACCGCTCGGCGCGAATATTTTCTAAGTCCCCGGTCGTGTCGGTCCCGACCGCTCGGCGCGAATATTTTCAAAGTCCCCGGTCGTGTCGGTCCCGACCGCTCGGCGCGAACAATTTCCAAGTTCCCGGTCGTGCCGGTCCGTACTTCTCGGTGCGAACATTATATATGTAGAACGTAATATAACCTAACCTAACCCAACCTAACCTCTCGGTGGTATTATTTTACAGAAAGCCGGGCGTGTCTACTCCTACTTCTCGGTGCGAATATTATGTATATAACACAATATAACCTAACCTAATGCAACCTGGTCGCTCGGTGCGAATATTTTCTAAATTCCCAGTCGTGTCGGTTCCGACCGCTCGGCGCGAATATTTTCTAAGTCCCCGGTCGTGTCGGTTCCGACCGCTCGGCGCGAATATTTTCTAAGTCCCCGGTCGTGTCGGTCCCGACCTCACAGCGGGAATATTTTCTAAGTCCCCGGTCGTGTCGGTCCCGACCGCTCGGCGCGAATATTTTCAAAGTCCCCGGTCGTGTCGGTCCCGACCGCTCGGCGCGAATATTTTCAAAGTCCCCGGTCGTGTCGGTCCCGACCGCTCGGCGCGAACAATTTCCAAGTTCCCGGTCGTGCCGGTCCGTACTTCTCGGTGCGAACATTATATATGTAGAACGTAATATAACCTAACCTAACCCAACCTAACCTCTCGGTGGTATTATTTTACAGAAAGCCGGGCGTGTCTACTCCTACTTCTCGGTGCGAATATTATGTATATAACACAATATAACCTAACCTAATGCAACCTGGTCGCTCGGTGCGAATATTTTCTAAATTCCCAGTCGTGTCGGTTCCGACCGCTCGGCGCGAACAATTTCCAAGTTCCCGGTCGTGCCGGTCCGTAATTCTCGGTGCGAACATTATATATGTAGAACGTAATATAACCTAACCTAACCCAACCTAACCTCTCGGTGGTATTATTTTACAGAAAGCCGGGCGTGTCTACTCCTACTTCTCGGTGCGAATATTATGTATATAACACAATATAACCTAACCTAATGCAACCTGGTCGCTCGGTGCGAATATTTTCTAAATTCCCAGTCGTGTCGGTTCCGACCGCTCGGCGCGAATATTTTCTAAGTCCCCGGTCGTGTCGGTTCCGACCGCTCGGCGCGAATATTTTCTAAGTCCCCGGTCGTGTCGGTCCCGACCTCACAGCGGGAATATTTTCTAAGTCCCCGGTCGTGTCGGTCCCGACCGCTCGGCGCGAATATTTTCAAAGTCCCCGGTCGTGTCGGTCCCGACCGCTCGGCGCGAATATTTTCAAAGTCCCCGGTCGTGTCGGTCCCGACCGCTCGGCGCGAACAATTTCCAAGTTCCCGGTCGTGCCGGTCCGTACTTCTCGGTGCGAACATTATATATGTAGAACGTAATATAACCTAACCTAACCCAACCTAACCTCTCGGTGGTATTATTTTACAGAAAGCCGGGCGTGTCTACTCCTACTTCTCGGTGCGAATATTATGTATATAACACAATATAACCTAACCTAATGCAACCTGGTCGCTCGGTGCGAATATTTTCTAAATTCCCAGTCGTGTCGGTTCCGACCGCTCGGCGCGAACAATTTCCAAGTTCCCGGTCGTGCCGGTCCGTAATTCTCGGTGCGAACATTATATATGTAGAACGTAATATAACCTAACCTAACCCAACCTAACCTCTCGGTGGTATTATTTTACAGAAAGCCGGGCGTGTCTACTCCTACTTCTCGGTGCGAATATTATGTATATAACACAATATAACCTAACCTAATGCAACCTGGTCGCTCGGTGCGAATATTTTCTAAATTCCCAGTCGTGTCGGTTCCGACCGCTCGGCGCGAATATTTTCTAAGTCCCCGGTCGTGTCGGTCCCGACCGCTCGGCGCGAACAATTTCCAAGTTCCCGGTCGTGCCGGTCCGTACTTCTCGGTGCGAACATTATATATGTAGAACGTAATATAACCTAACCTAACCCAACCTAACCTCTCGGTGGTATTATTTTACAGAAAGCCGGGCGTGTCTACTCCTACTTCTCGGTGCGAATATTATGTATATAACACAATATAACCTAACCTAATGCAACCTGGTCGCTCGGTGCGAATATTTTCTAAATTCCCAGTCGTGTCGGTTCCGACCGCTCGGCGCGAATATTTTCAAAGTCCCCGGTCGTGTCGGTCCCGACCGCTCGGCGCGAATATTTTCAAAGTCCCCGGTCGTGTCGGTCCCGACCGCTCGGCGCGAACAATTTCCAAGTTCCCGGTCGTGCCGGTCCGTACTTCTCGGTGCGAACATTATATATGTAGAACGTAATATAACCTAACCTAACCCAACCTAACCTCTCGGTGGTATTATTTTACAGAAAGCCGGGCGTGTCTACTCCTACTTCTCGGTGCGAATATTATGTATATAACACAATATAACCTAACCTAATGCAACCTGGTCGCTCGGTGCGAATATTTTCTAAATTCCCAGTCGTGTCGGTTCCGACCGCTCGGCGCGAACAATTTCCAAGTTCCCGGTCGTGCCGGTCCGTAATTCTCGGTGCGAACATTATATATGTAGAACGTAATATAACCTAACCTAACCCAACCTAACCTCTCGGTGGTATTATTTTACAGAAAGCCGGGCGTGTCTACTCCTACTTCTCGGTGCGAATATTATGTATATAACACAATATAACCTAACCTAATGCAACCTGGTCGCTCGGTGCGAATATTTTCTAAATTCCCAGTCGTGTCGGTTCCGACCGCTCGGCGCGAATATTTTCTAAGTCCCCGGTCGTGTCGGTCCCGACCGCTCGGCGCGAACAATTTCCAAGTTCCCGGTCGTGCCGGTCCGTACTTCTCGGTGCGAACATTATATATGTAGAACGTAATATAACCTAACCTAACCCAACCTAACCTCTCGGTGGTATTATTTTACAGAAAGCCGGGCGTGTCTACTCCTACTTCTCGGTGCGAATATTATGTATATAACACAATATAACCTAACCTAATGCAACCTGGTCGCTCGGTGCGAATATTTTCTAAATTCCCAGTCGTGTCGGTTCCGACCGCTCGGCGCGAATATTTTCAAAGTCCCCGGTCGTGTCGGTCCCGACCGCTCGGCGCGAATATTTTCAAAGTCCCCGGTCGTGTCGGTCCCGACCGCTCGGCGCGAACAATTTCCAAGTTCCCGGTCGTGCCGGTCCGTACTTCTCGGTGCGAACATTATATATGTAGAACGTAATATAACCTAACCTAACCCAACCTAACCTCTCGGTGGTATTATTTTACAGAAAGCCGGGCGTGTCTACTCCTACTTCTCGGTGCGAATATTATGTATATAACACAATATAACCTAACCTAATGCAACCTGGTCGCTCGGTGCGAATATTTTCTAAATTCCCAGTCGTGTCGGTTCCGACCGCTCGGCGCGAACAATTTCCAAGTTCCCGGTCGTGCCGGTCCGTAATTCTCGGTGCGAACATTATATATGTAGAACGTAATATAACCTAACCTAACCCAACCTAACCTCTCGGTGGTATTATTTTACAGAAAGCCGGGCGTGTCTACTCCTACTTCTCGGTGCGAATATTATGTATATAACACAATATAACCTAACCTAATGCAACCTGGTCGCTCGGTGCGAATATTTTCTAAATTCCCAGTCGTGTCGGTTCCGACCGCTCGGCGCGAATATTTTCTAAGTCCCCGGTCGTGTCGGTCCCGACCGCTCGGCGCGAACAATTTCCAAGTTCCCGGTCGTGCCGGTCCGTACTTCTCGGTGCGAACATTATATATGTAGAACGTAATATAACCTAACCTAACCCAACCTAACCTCTCGGTGGTATTATTTTACAGAAAGCCGGGCGTGTCTACTCCTACTTCTCGGTGCGAATATTATGTATATAACACAATATAACCTAACCTAATGCAACCTGGTCGCTCGGTGCGAATATTTTCTAAATTCCCAGTCGTGTCGGTTCCGACCGCTCGGCGCGAATATTTTCAAAGTCCCCGGTCGTGTCGGTCCCGACCGCTCGGCGCGAATATTTTCAAAGTCCCCGGTCGTGTCGGTCCCGACCGCTCGGCGCGAACAATTTCCAAGTTCCCGGTCGTGCCGGTCCGTACTTCTCGGTGCGAACATTATATATGTAGAACGTAATATAACCTAACCTAACCCAACCTAACCTCTCGGTGGTATTATTTTACAGAAAGCCGGGCGTGTCTACTCCTACTTCTCGGTGCGAATATTATGTATATAACACAATATAACCTAACCTAATGCAACCTGGTCGCTCGGTGCGAATATTTTCTAAATTCCCAGTCGTGTCGGTTCCGACCGCTCGGCGCGAATATTTTCAAAGTCCCCGGTCGTGTCGGTCCCGACCGCTCGGCGCGAATATTTTCAAAGTCCCCGGTCGTGTCGGTCCCGACCGCTCGGCGCGAACAATTTCCAAGTTCCCGGTCGTGCCGGTCCGTACTTCTCGGTGCGAACATTATATATGTAGAACGTAATATAACCTAACCTAACCCAACCTAACCTCTCGGTGGTATTATTTTACAGAAAGCCGGGCGTGTCTACTCCTACTTCTCGGTGCGAATATTATGTATATAACACAATATAACCTAACCTAATGCAACCTGGTCGCTCGGTGCGAATATTTTCTAAATTCCCAGTCGTGTCGGTTCCGACCGCTCGGCGCGAATATTTTCTAAGTCCCCGGTCGGGTCGGTCCCGACCGCTCGGCGCGAATATTTTCAAAGTCCCCGGTCGTGTCGGTCCCGACCGCTCGGCGCGAACAATTTCCAAGTTCCCGGTCGTGCCGGTCCGTACTTCTCGGTGCGAACATTATATATGTAGAACGTAATATAACCTAACCTAACCCAACCTAACCTCTCGGTGGTATTATTTTACAGAAAGCCGGGCGTGTCTACTCCTACTTCTCGGTGCGAATATTATGTATATAACACAATATAACCTAACCTAATGCAACCTGGTCGCTCGGTGCGAATATTTTCTAAATTCCCAGTCGTGTCGGTTCCGACCGCTCGGCGCGAATATTTTCTAAGTCCCCGGTCGTGTCGGTTCCGACCGCTCGGCGCGAATATTTTCTAAGTCCCCGGTCGTGTCGGTCCCGACCTCACAGCGGGAATATTTTCTAAGTCCCCGGTCGTGTCGGTCCCGACCGCTCGGCGCGAATATTTTCAAAGTCCCCGGTCGTGTCGGTCCCGACCGCTCGGCGCGAATATTTTCAAAGTCCCCGGTCGTGTCGGTCCCGACCGCTCGGCGCGAACAATTTCCAAGTTCCCGGTCGTGCCGGTCCGTACTTCTCGGTGCGAACATTATATATGTAGAACGTAATATAACCTAACCTAACCCAACCTAACCTCTCGGTGGTATTATTTTACAGAAAGCCGGGCGTGTCTACTCCTACTTCTCGGTGCGAATATTATGTATATAACACAATATAACCTAACCTAATGCAACCTGGTCGCTCGGTGCGAATATTTTCTAAATTCCCAGTCGTGTCGGTTCCGACCGCTCGGCGCGAATATTTTCTAAGTCCCCGGTCGTGTCGGTTCCGACCGCTCGGCGCGAATATTTTCTAAGTCCCCGGTCGTGTCGGTCCCGACCGCTCGGCGCGAACAATTTCCAAGTTCCCGGTCGTGCCGGTCCGTACTTCTCGGTGCGAACATTATATATGTAGAACGTAATATAACCTAACCTAACCCAACCTAACCTCTCGGTGGTATTATTTTACAGAAAGCCGGGCGTGTCTACTCCTACTTCTCGGTGCGAATATTATGTATATAACACAATATAACCTAACCTAATGCAACCTGGTCGCTCGGTGCGAATATTTTCTAAATTCCCAGTCGTGTCGGTTCCGACCGCTCGGCGCGAATATTTTCTAAGTCCCCGGTCGTGTCGGTCCCGACCGCTCGGCGCGAACAATTTCCAAGTTCCCGGTCGTGCCGGTCCGTACTTCTCGGTGCGAACATTATATATGTAGAACGTAATATAACCTAACCTAACCCAACCTAACCTCTCGGTGGTATTATTTTACAGAAAGCCGGGCGTGTCTACTCCTACTTCTCGGTGCGAATATTATGTATATAACACAATATAACCTAACCTAATGCAACCTGGTCGCTCGGTGCGAATATTTTCTAAATTCCCAGTCGTGTCGGTTCCGACCGCTCGGCGCGAATATTTTCTAAGTCCCCGGTCGTGTCGGTCCCGACCGCTCGGCGCGAATATTTTCAAAGTCCCCGGTCGTGTCGGTCCCGACCGCTCGGCGCGAACAATTTCCAAGTTCCCGGTCGTGCCGGTCCGTACTTCTCGGTGCGAACATTATATATGTAGAACGTAATATAACCTAACCTAACCCAACCTAACCTCTCGGTGGTATTATTTTACAGAAAGCCGGGCGTGTCTACTCCTACTTCTCGGTGCGAATATTATGTATATAACACAATATAACCTAACCTAATGCAACCTGGTCGCTCGGTGCGAATATTTTCTAAATTCCCAGTCGTGTCGGTTCCGACCGCTCGGCGCGAATATTTTCTAAGTCCCCGGTCGTGTCGGTCCCGACCGCTCGGCGCGAATATTTTCAAAGTCCCCGGTCGTGTCGGTCCCGACCGCTCGGCGCGAACAATTTCCAAGTTCCCGGTCGTGCCGGTCCGTACTTCTCGGTGCGAACATTATATATGTAGAACGTAATATAACCTAACCTAACCCAACCTAACCTCTCGGTGGTATTATTTTACAGAAAGCCGGGCGTGTCTACTCCTACTTCTCGGTGCGAATATTATGTATATAACACAATATAACCTAACCTAATGCAACCTGGTCGCTCGGTGCGAATATTTTCTAAATTCCCAGTCGTGTCGGTTCCGACCGCTCGGCGCGAATATTTTCTAAGTCCCCGGTCGTGTCGGTTCCGACCGCTCGGCGCGAATATTTTCTAAGTCCCCGGTCGTGTCGGTCCCGACCGCTCGGCGCGAATATTTTCAAAGTCCCCGGTCGTGTCGGTCCCGACCGCTCGGCGCGAACAATTTCCAAGTTCCCGGTCGTGCCGGTCCGTACTTCTCGGTGCGAACATTATATATGTAGAACGTAATATAACCTAACCTAACCCAACCTAACCTCTCGGTGGTATTATTTTACAGAAAGCCGGGCGTGTCTACTCCTACTTCTCGGTGCGAATATTATGTATATAACACAATATAACCTAACCTAATGCAACCTGGTCGCTCGGTGCGAATATTCTCTAAATTCCCAGTCGTGTCGGTTCCGACCGCTCGGCGCGAATATTTTCTAAGTCCCCGGTCGTGTCGGTCCCGACCGCTCGGCGCGAATATTTTCAAATTCCCCGGTCGTGTCGGTCCCGACCGCTCGGCGCGAACAATTTCCAAGTTCCCGGTCGTGCCGGTCCGTACTTCTCGGTGCGAACATTATATATGTAGAACGTAATATAACCTAACCTAACCCAACCTAACCTCTCGGTGGTATTATTTTACAGAAAGCCGGGCGTGTCTACTCCTACTTCTCGGTGCGAATATTATGTATATAACACAATATAACCTAACCTAATGCAACCTGGTCGCTCGGTGCGAATATTTTCTAAATTCCCAGTCGTGTCGGTTCCGACCGCTCGGCGCGAATATTTTCTAAGTCCCCGGTCGTGTCGGTCCCGACCGCTCGGCGCGAATATTTTCAAAGTCCCCGGTCGTGTCGGTCCCGACCGCTCGGCGCGAACAATTTCCAAGTTCCCGGTCGTGCCGGTCCGTACTTCTCGGTGCGAACATTATATATGTAGAACGTAATATAACCTAACCTAACCCAACCTAACCTCTCGGTGGTATTATTTTACAGAAAGCCGGGCGTGTCTACTCCTACTTCTCGGTGCGAATATTATGTATATAACACAATATAACCTAACCTAATGCAACCTGGTCGCTCGGTGCGAATATTTTCTAAATTCCCAGTCGTGTCGGTTCCGACCGCTCGGCGCGAATATTTTCTAAGTCCCCGGTCGTGTCGGTCCCGACCGCTCGGCGCGAACAATTTCCAAGTTCCCGGTCGTGCCGGTCCGTACTTCTCGGTGCGAACATTATATATGTAGAACGTAATATAACCTAACCTAACCCAACCTAACCTCTCGGTGGTATTATTTTACAGAAAGCCGGGCGTGTCTACTCCTACTTCTCGGTGCGAATATTATGTATATAACACAATACAACCTAACCTAATGCAACCTGGTCGCTCGGTGCGAATATTTTCTAAATTCCCAGTCGTGTCGGTTCCGACCGCTCGGCGCGAATATTTTCAAAGTCCCCGGTCGTGTCGGTCCCGACCGCTCGGCGCGAATATTTTCAAAGTCCCCGGTCGTGTCGGTCCCGACCGCTCGGCGCGAACAATTTCCAAGTTCCCGGTCGTGCCGGTCCGTACTTCTCGGTGCGAACATTATATATGTAGAACGTAATATAACCTAACCTAACCCAACCTAACCTCTCGGTGGTATTATTTTACAGAAAGCCGGGCGTGTCTACTCCTACTTCTCGGTGCGAATATTATGTATATAACACAATATAACCTAACCTAATGCAACCTGGTCGCTCGGTGCGAATATTTTCTAAATTCCCAGTCGTGTCGGTTCCGACCGCTCGGCGCGAATATTTTCTAAGTCCCCGGTCGTGTCGGTCCCGACCGCTCGGCGCGAATATTTTCAAAGTCCCCGGTCGTGTCGGTCCCGACCGCTCGGCGCGAACAATTTCCAAGTTCCCGGTCGTGCCGGTCCGTACTTCTCGGTGCGAACATTATATATGTAGAACGTAATATAACCTAACCTAACCCAACCTAACCTCTCGGTGGTATTATTTTACAGAAAGCCGGGCGTGTCTACTCCTACTTCTCGGTGCGAATATTATGTATATAACACAATATAACCTAACCTAATGCAACCTGGTCGCTCGGTGCGAATATTTTCTAAATTCCCAGTCGTGTCGGTTCCGACCGCTCGGCGCGAACAATTTCCAAGTTCCCGGTCGTGCCGGTCCGTAATTCTCGGTGCGAACATTATATATGTAGAACGTAATATAACCTAACCTAACCCAACCTAACCTCTCGGTGGTATTATTTTACAGAAAGCCGGGCGTGTCTACTCCTACTTCTCGGTGCGAATATTATGTATATAACACAATATAACCTAACCTAATGCAACCTGGTCGCTCGGTGCGAATATTTTCTAAATTCCCAGTCGTGTCGGTTCCGACCACTCGGCGCGAATATTTTCTAAGTCCCCGGTCGTGTCGGTCCCGACCGCTCGGCGCGAATATTTTCAAAGTCCCCGGTCGTGTCGGTCCCGACCGCTCGGCGCGAACAATTTCCAAGTTCCCGGTCGTGCCGGTCCGTACTTCTCGGTGCGAACATTATATATGTAGAACGTAATATAACCTAACCTAACCCAACCTAACCTCTCGGTGGTATTATTTTACAGAAAGCCGGGCGTGTCTACTCCTACTTCTCGGTGCGAATATTATGTATATAACACAATATAACCTAACCTAATGCAACCTGGTCGCTCGGTGCGAATATTTTCTAAATTCCCAGTCGTGTCGGTTCCGACCGCTCGGCGCGAATATTTTCTAAGTCCCCGGTCGTGTCGGTTCCGACCGCTCGGCGCGAATATTTTCTAAGTCCCCGGTCGTGTCGGTCCCGACCTCACAGCGGGAATATTTTCTAAGTCCCCGGTCGTGTCGGTCCCGACCGCTCGGCGCGAACAATTTCCAAGTTCCCGGTCGTGCCGGTCCGTACTTCTCGGTGCGAACATTATATATATAGAACGTAATATAACCTAACCTAACCCAACCTAACCTCTCGGTGGTATTATTTTACAGAAAGCCGGGCGTGTCTACTCCTACTTCTCGGTGCGAATATTATGTATATAACACAATATAACCTAACCTAATGCAACCTGGTCGCTCGGTGCGAATATTTTCTAAATTCCCAGTCGTGTCGGTTCCGACCGCTCGGCGCGAATATTTTCTAAGTCCCCGGTCGTGTCGGTCCCGACCGCTCGGCGCGAATATTTTCAAAGTCCCCGGTCGTGTCGGTCCCGACCGCTCGGCGCGAACAATTTCCAAGTTCCCGGTCGTGCCGGTCCGTACTTCTCGGTGCGAACATTATATATGTAGAACGTAATATAACCTAACCTAACCCAACCTAACCTCTCGGTGGTATTATTTTACAGAAAGCCGGGCGTGTCTACTCCTACTTCTCGGTGCGAATATTATGTATATAACACAATATAACCTAACCTAATGCAACCTGGTCGCTCGGTGCGAATATTTTCTAAATTCCCAGTCGTGTCGGTTCCGACCGCTCGGCGCGAATATTTTCTAAGTCCCCGGTCGTGTCGGTCCCGACCGCTCGGCGCGAATATTTTCAAAGTCCCCGGTCGTGTCGGTCCCGACCGCTCGGCGCGAACAATTTCCAAGTTCCCGGTCGTGCCGGTCCGTACTTCTCGGTGCGAACATTATATATGTAGAACGTAATATAACCTAACCTAACCCAACCTAACCTCTCGGTGGTATTATTTTACAGAAAGCCGGGCGTGTCTACTCCTACTTCTCGGTGCGAATATTATGTATATAACACAATATAACCTAACCTAATGCAACCTGGTCGCTCGGTGCGAATATTTTCTAAATTCCCAGTCGTGTCGGTTCCGACCGCTCGGCGCGAATATTTTCTAAGTCCCCGGTCGTGTCGGTCCCGACCGCTCGGCGCGAATATTTTCAAAGTCCCCGGTCGTGTCGGTCCCGACCGCTCGGCGCGAACAATTTCCAAGTTCCCGGTCGTGCCGGTCCGTACTTCTCGGTGCGAACATTATATATGTAGAACGTAATATAACCTAACCTAACCCAACCTAACCTCTCGGTGGTATTATTTTACAGAAAGCCGGGCGTGTCTACTCCTACTTCTCGGTGCGAATATTATGTATATAACACAATATAACCTAACCTAATGCAACCTGGTCGCTCGGTGCGAATATTTTCTAAATTCCCAGTCGTGTCGGTTCCGACCGCTCGGCGCGAATATTTTCTAAGTCCCCGGTCGTGTCGGTCCCGACCGCTCGGCGCGAATATTTTCAAAGTCCCCGGTCGTGCCGGTCCGTACTTCTCGGTGCGAACATTATATATGTAGAACGTAATATAACCTAACCTAACCCAACCTAACCTCTCGGTGGTATTATTTTACAGAAAGCCGGGCGTGTCTACTCCTACTTCTCGGTGCGAATATTATGTATATAACACAATATAACCTAACCTAATGCAACCTGGTCGCTCGGTGCGAATATTTTCTAAATTCCCAGTCGTGTCGGTTCCGACCGCTCGGCGCGAATATTTTCTAAGTCCCCGGTCGTGTCGGTCCCGACCGCTCGGCGCGAATATTTTCAAAGTCCCCGGTCGTGTCGGTCCCGACCGCTCGGCGCGAACAATTTCCAAGTTCCCGGTCGTGCCGGTCCGTACTTCTCGGTGCGAACATTATATATGTAGAACGTAATATAACCTAACCTAACCCAACCTAACCTCTCGGTGGTATTATTTTACAGAAAGCCGGGCGTGTCTACTCCTACTTCTCGGTGCGAATATTATGTATATAACACAATATAACCTAACCTAATGCAACCTGGTCGCTCGGTGCGAATATTTTCTAAATTCCCAGTCGTGTCGGTTCCGACCGCTCGGCGCGAATATTTTCTAAGTCCCCGGTCGTGTCGGTCCCGACCGCTCGGCGCGAACAATTTCCAAGTTCCCGGTCGTGCCGGTCCGTACTTCTCGGTGCGAACATTATATATGTAGAACGTAATATAACCTAACCTAACCCAACCTAACCTCTCGGTGGTATTATTTTACAGAAAGCCGGGCGTGTCTACTCCTACTTCTCGGTGCGAATATTATGTATATAACACAATATAACCTAACCTAATGCAACCTGGTCGCTCGGTGCGAATATTTTCTAAATTCCCAGTCGTGTCGGTTCCGACCGCTCGGCGCGAATATTTTCTAAGTCCCCGGTCGTGTCGGTCCCGACCGCTCGGCGCGAATATTTTCAAAGTCCCCGGTCGTGTCGGTCCCGACCGCTCGGCGCGAACAATTTCCAAGTTCCCGGTCGTGCCGGTCCGTACTTCTCGGTGCGAACATTATATATGTAGAACGTAATATAACCTAACCTAACCCAACCTAACCTCTCGGTGGTATTATTTTACAGAAAGCCGGGCGTGTCTACTCCTACTTCTCGGTGCGAATATTATGTATATAACACAATATAACCTAACCTAATGCAACCTGGTCGCTCGGTGCGAATATTTTCTAAATTCCCAGTCGTGTCGGTTCCGACCGCTCGGCGCGAATATTTTCTAAGTCCCCGGTCGTGTCGGTCCCGACCGCTCGGCGCGAATATTTTCAAAGTCCCCGGTCGTGTCGGTCCCGACCGCTCGGCGCGAACAATTTCCAAGTTCCCGGTCGTGCCGGTCCGTACTTCTCGGTGCGAACATTATATATGTAGAACGTAATATAACCTAACCTAACCCAACCTAACCTCTCGGTGGTATTATTTTACAGAAAGCCGGGCGTGTCTACTCCTACTTCTCGGTGCGAATATTATGTATATAACACAATATAACCTAACCTAATGCAACCTGGTCGCTCGGTGCGAATATTTTCTAAATTCCCAGTCGTGTCGGTTCCGACCGCTCGGCGCGAATATTTTCTAAGTCCCCGGTCGTGTCGGTTCCGACCGCTCGGCGCGAATATTTTCTAAGTCCCCGGTCGTGTCGGTCCCGACCTCACAGCGGGAATATTTTCTAAGTCCCCGGTCGTGTCGGTCCCGACCGCTCGGCGCGAACAATTTCCAAGTTCCCGGTCGTGCCGGTCCGTACTTCTCGGTGCGAACATTATATATGTAGAACGTAATATAACCTAACCTAACCCAACCTAACCTCTCGGTGGTATTATTTTACAGAAAGCCGGGCGTGTCTACTCCTACTTCTCGGTGCGAATATTATGTATATAACACAATATAACCTAACCTAATGCAACCTGGTCGCTCGGTGCGAATATTTTCTAAATTCCCAGTCGTGTCGGTTCCGACCGCTCGGCGCGAACAATTTCCAAGTTCCCGGTCGTGCCGGTCCGTAATTCTCGGTGCGAACATTATATATGTAGAACGTAATATAACCTAACCTAACCCAACCTAACCTCTCGGTGGTATTATTTTACAGAAAGCCGGGCGTGTCTACTCCTACTTCTCGGTGCGAATATTATGTATATAACACAATATAACCTAACCTAATGCAACCTGGTCGCTCGGTGCGAATATTTTCTAAATTCCCAGTCGTGTCGGTTCCGACCGCTCGGCGCGAATATTTTCTAAGTCCCCGGTCGTGTCGGTCCCGACCGCTCGGCGCGAATATTTTCAAAGTCCCCGGTCGTGTCGGTCCCGACCGCTCGGCGCGAACAATTTCCAAGTTCCCGGTCGTGCCGGTCCGTACTTCTCGGTGCGAACATTATATATGTAGAACGTAATATAACCTAACCTAACCCAACCTAACCTCTCGGTGGTATTATTTTACAGAAAGCCGGGCGTGTCTACTCCTACTTCTCGGTGCGAATATTATGTATATAACACAATATAACCTAACCTAATGCAACCTGGTCGCTCGGTGCGAATATTTTCTAAATTCCCAGTCGTGTCGGTTCCGACCGCTCGGCGCGAACAATTTCCAAGTTCCCGGTCGTGCCGGTCCGTAATTCTCGGTGCGAACATTATATATGTAGAACGTAATATAACCTAACCTAACCCAACCTAACCTCTCGGTGGTATTATTTTACAGAAAGCCGGGCGTGTCTACTCCTACTTCTCGGTGCGAATATTATGTATATAACACAATATAACCTAACCTAATGCAACCTGGTCGCTCGGTGCGAATATTTTCTAAATTCCCAGTCGTGTCGGTTCCGACCGCTCGGCGCGAATATTTTCTAAGTCCCCGGTCGTGTCGGTTCCGACCGCTCGGCGCGAATATTTTCTAAGTCCCCGGTCGTGTCGGTCCCGACCTCACAGCGGGAATATTTTCTAAGTCCCCGGTCGTGTCGGTCCCGACCGCTCGGCGCGAATATTTTCAAAGTCCCCGGTCGTGTCGGTCCCGACCGCTCGGCGCGAATATTTTCAAAGTCCCCGGTCGTG
The DNA here is from genome assembly GCA_963969225.1 of Xylocopa violacea. Classification (NCBI taxonomy): domain Eukaryota; kingdom Metazoa; phylum Arthropoda; class Insecta; order Hymenoptera; family Apidae; genus Xylocopa; species Xylocopa violacea. Next base: position 141,099 of record CAXAJV010001211.1, on the reverse strand, counting down.
TCGGTCCCGACCGCTCGGCGCGAACAATTTCCAAGTTCCCGGTCGTGCCGGTCCGTACTTCTCGGTGCGAACATTATATATGTAGAACGTAATATAACCTAACCTAACCCAACCTAACCTCTCGGTGGTATTATTTTACAGAAAGCCGGGCGTGTCTACTCCTACTTCTCGGTGCGAATATTATGTATATAACACAATATAACCTAACCTAATGCAACCTGGTCGCTCGGTGCGAATATTTTCTAAATTCCCAGTCGTGTCGGTTCCGACCGCTCGGCGCGAACAATTTCCAAGTTCCCGGTCGTGCCGGTCCGTAATTCTCGGTGCGAACATTATATATGTAGAACGTAATATAACCTAACCTAACCCAACCTAACCTCTCGGTGGTATTATTTTACAGAAAGCCGGGCGTGTCTACTCCTACTTCTCGGTGCGAATATTATGTATATAACACAATATAACCTAACCTAATGCAACCTGGTCGCTCGGTGCGAATATTTTCTAAATTCCCAGTCGTGTCGGTTCCGACCGCTCGGCGCGAATATTTTCTAAGTCCCCGGTCGTGTCGGTCCCGACCGCTCGGCGCGAACAATTTCCAAGTTCCCGGTCGTGCCGGTCCGTACTTCTCGGTGCGAACATTATATATGTAGAACGTAATATAACCTAACCTAACCCAACCTAACCTCTCGGTGGTATTATTTTACAGAAAGCCGGGCGTGTCTACTCCTACTTCTCGGTGCGAATATTATGTATATAACACAATATAACCTAACCTAATGCAACCTGGTCGCTCGGTGCGAATATTTTCTAAATTCCCAGTCGTGTCGGTTCCGACCGCTCGGCGCGAATATTTTCAAAGTCCCCGGTCGTGTCGGTCCCGACCGCTCGGCGCGAATATTTTCAAAGTCCCCGGTCGTGTCGGTCCCGACCGCTCGGCGCGAACAATTTCCAAGTTCCCGGTCGTGCCGGTCCGTACTTCTCGGTGCGAACATTATATATGTAGAACGTAATATAACCTAACCTAACCCAACCTAACCTCTCGGTGGTATTATTTTACAGAAAGCCGGGCGTGTCTACTCCTACTTCTCGGTGCGAATATTATGTATATAACACAATATAACCTAACCTAATGCAACCTGGTCGCTCGGTGCGAATATTTTCTAAATTCCCAGTCGTGTCGGTTCCGACCGCTCGGCGCGAACAATTTCCAAGTTCCCGGTCGTGCCGGTCCGTAATTCTCGGTGCGAACATTATATATGTAGAACGTAATATAACCTAACCTAACCCAACCTAACCTCTCGGTGGTATTATTTTACAGAAAGCCGGGCGTGTCTACTCCTACTTCTCGGTGCGAATATTATGTATATAACACAATATAACCTAACCTAATGCAACCTGGTCGCTCGGTGCGAATATTTTCTAAATTCCCAGTCGTGTCGGTTCCGACCGCTCGGCGCGAATATTTTCTAAGTCCCCGGTCGTGTCGGTCCCGACCGCTCGGCGCGAACAATTTCCAAGTTCCCGGTCGTGCCGGTCCGTACTTCTCGGTGCGAACATTATATATGTAGAACGTAATATAACCTAACCTAACCCAACCTAACCTCTCGGTGGTATTATTTTACAGAAAGCCGGGCGTGTCTACTCCTACTTCTCGGTGCGAATATTATGTATATAACACAATATAACCTAACCTAATGCAACCTGGTCGCTCGGTGCGAATATTTTCTAAATTCCCAGTCGTGTCGGTTCCGACCGCTCGGCGCGAATATTTTCAAAGTCCCCGGTCGTGTCGGTCCCGACCGCTCGGCGCGAATATTTTCAAAGTCCCCGGTCGTGTCGGTCCCGACCGCTCGGCGCGAACAATTTCCAAGTTCCCGGTCGTGCCGGTCCGTACTTCTCGGTGCGAACATTATATATGTAGAACGTAATATAACCTAACCTAACCCAACCTAACCTCTCGGTGGTATTATTTTACAGAAAGCCGGGCGTGTCTACTCCTACTTCTCGGTGCGAATATTATGTATATAACACAATATAACCTAACCTAATGCAACCTGGTCGCTCGGTGCGAATATTTTCTAAATTCCCAGTCGTGTCGGTTCCGACCGCTCGGCGCGAACAATTTCCAAGTTCCCGGTCGTGCCGGTCCGTAATTCTCGGTGCGAACATTATATATGTAGAACGTAATATAACCTAACCTAACCCAACCTAACCTCTCGGTGGTATTATTTTACAGAAAGCCGGGCGTGTCTACTCCTACTTCTCGGTGCGAATATTATGTATATAACACAATATAACCTAACCTAATGCAACCTGGTCGCTCGGTGCGAATATTTTCTAAATTCCCAGTCGTGTCGGTTCCGACCGCTCGGCGCGAATATTTTCTAAGTCCCCGGTCGTGTCGGTCCCGACCGCTCGGCGCGAACAATTTCCAAGTTCCCGGTCGTGCCGGTCCGTACTTCTCGGTGCGAACATTATATATGTAGAACGTAATATAACCTAACCTAACCCAACCTAACCTCTCGGTGGTATTATTTTACAGAAAGCCGGGCGTGTCTACTCCTACTTCTCGGTGCGAATATTATGTATATAACACAATATAACCTAACCTAATGCAACCTGGTCGCTCGGTGCGAATATTTTCTAAATTCCCAGTCGTGTCGGTTCCGACCGCTCGGCGCGAATATTTTCAAAGTCCCCGGTCGTGTCGGTCCCGACCGCTCGGCGCGAATATTTTCAAAGTCCCCGGTCGTGTCGGTCCCGACCGCTCGGCGCGAACAATTTCCAAGTTCCCGGTCGTGCCGGTCCGTACTTCTCGGTGCGAACATTATATATGTAGAACGTAATATAACCTAACCTAACCCAACCTAACCTCTCGGTGGTATTATTTTACAGAAAGCCGGGCGTGTCTACTCCTACTTCTCGGTGCGAATATTATGTATATAACACAATATAACCTAACCTAATGCAACCTGGTCGCTCGGTGCGAATATTTTCTAAATTCCCAGTCGTGTCGGTTCCGACCGCTCGGCGCGAATATTTTCAAAGTCCCCGGTCGTGTCGGTCCCGACCGCTCGGCGCGAATATTTTCAAAGTCCCCGGTCGTGTCGGTCCCGACCGCTCGGCGCGAACAATTTCCAAGTTCCCGGTCGTGCCGGTCCGTACTTCTCGGTGCGAACATTATATATGTAGAACGTAATATAACCTAACCTAACCCAACCTAACCTCTCGGTGGTATTATTTTACAGAAAGCCGGGCGTGTCTACTCCTACTTCTCGGTGCGAATATTATGTATATAACACAATATAACCTAACCTAATGCAACCTGGTCGCTCGGTGCGAATATTTTCTAAATTCCCAGTCGTGTCGGTTCCGACCGCTCGGCGCGAATATTTTCTAAGTCCCCGGTCGGGTCGGTCCCGACCGCTCGGCGCGAATATTTTCAAAGTCCCCGGTCGTGTCGGTCCCGACCGCTCGGCGCGAACAATTTCCAAGTTCCCGGTCGTGCCGGTCCGTACTTCTCGGTGCGAACATTATATATGTAGAACGTAATATAACCTAACCTAACCCAACCTAACCTCTCGGTGGTATTATTTTACAGAAAGCCGGGCGTGTCTACTCCTACTTCTCGGTGCGAATATTATGTATATAACACAATATAACCTAACCTAATGCAACCTGGTCGCTCGGTGCGAATATTTTCTAAATTCCCAGTCGTGTCGGTTCCGACCGCTCGGCGCGAATATTTTCTAAGTCCCCGGTCGTGTCGGTTCCGACCGCTCGGCGCGAATATTTTCTAAGTCCCCGGTCGTGTCGGTCCCGACCTCACAGCGGGAATATTTTCTAAGTCCCCGGTCGTGTCGGTCCCGACCGCTCGGCGCGAATATTTTCAAAGTCCCCGGTCGTGTCGGTCCCGACCGCTCGGCGCGAATATTTTCAAAGTCCCCGGTCGTGTCGGTCCCGACCGCTCGGCGCGAACAATTTCCAAGTTCCCGGTCGTGCCGGTCCGTACTTCTCGGTGCGAACATTATATATGTAGAACGTAATATAACCTAACCTAACCCAACCTAACCTCTCGGTGGTATTATTTTACAGAAAGCCGGGCGTGTCTACTCCTACTTCTCGGTGCGAATATTATGTATATAACACAATATAACCTAACCTAATGCAACCTGGTCGCTCGGTGCGAATATTTTCTAAATTCCCAGTCGTGTCGGTTCCGACCGCTCGGCGCGAATATTTTCTAAGTCCCCGGTCGTGTCGGTTCCGACCGCTCGGCGCGAATATTTTCTAAGTCCCCGGTCGTGTCGGTCCCGACCGCTCGGCGCGAACAATTTCCAAGTTCCCGGTCGTGCCGGTCCGTACTTCTCGGTGCGAACATTATATATGTAGAACGTAATATAACCTAACCTAACCCAACCTAACCTCTCGGTGGTATTATTTTACAGAAAGCCGGGCGTGTCTACTCCTACTTCTCGGTGCGAATATTATGTATATAACACAATATAACCTAACCTAATGCAACCTGGTCGCTCGGTGCGAATATTTTCTAAATTCCCAGTCGTGTCGGTTCCGACCGCTCGGCGCGAATATTTTCTAAGTCCCCGGTCGTGTCGGTCCCGACCGCTCGGCGCGAACAATTTCCAAGTTCCCGGTCGTGCCGGTCCGTACTTCTCGGTGCGAACATTATATATGTAGAACGTAATATAACCTAACCTAACCCAACCTAACCTCTCGGTGGTATTATTTTACAGAAAGCCGGGCGTGTCTACTCCTACTTCTCGGTGCGAATATTATGTATATAACACAATATAACCTAACCTAATGCAACCTGGTCGCTCGGTGCGAATATTTTCTAAATTCCCAGTCGTGTCGGTTCCGACCGCTCGGCGCGAATATTTTCTAAGTCCCCGGTCGTGTCGGTCCCGACCGCTCGGCGCGAATATTTTCAAAGTCCCCGGTCGTGTCGGTCCCGACCGCTCGGCGCGAACAATTTCCAAGTTCCCGGTCGTGCCGGTCCGTACTTCTCGGTGCGAACATTATATATGTAGAACGTAATATAACCTAACCTAACCCAACCTAACCTCTCGGTGGTATTATTTTACAGAAAGCCGGGCGTGTCTACTCCTACTTCTCGGTGCGAATATTATGTATATAACACAATATAACCTAACCTAATGCAACCTGGTCGCTCGGTGCGAATATTTTCTAAATTCCCAGTCGTGTCGGTTCCGACCGCTCGGCGCGAATATTTTCTAAGTCCCCGGTCGTGTCGGTCCCGACCGCTCGGCGCGAATATTTTCAAAGTCCCCGGTCGTGTCGGTCCCGACCGCTCGGCGCGAACAATTTCCAAGTTCCCGGTCGTGCCGGTCCGTACTTCTCGGTGCGAACATTATATATGTAGAACGTAATATAACCTAACCTAACCCAACCTAACCTCTCGGTGGTATTATTTTACAGAAAGCCGGGCGTGTCTACTCCTACTTCTCGGTGCGAATATTATGTATATAACACAATATAACCTAACCTAATGCAACCTGGTCGCTCGGTGCGAATATTTTCTAAATTCCCAGTCGTGTCGGTTCCGACCGCTCGGCGCGAATATTTTCTAAGTCCCCGGTCGTGTCGGTTCCGACCGCTCGGCGCGAATATTTTCTAAGTCCCCGGTCGTGTCGGTCCCGACCGCTCGGCGCGAATATTTTCAAAGTCCCCGGTCGTGTCGGTCCCGACCGCTCGGCGCGAACAATTTCCAAGTTCCCGGTCGTGCCGGTCCGTACTTCTCGGTGCGAACATTATATATGTAGAACGTAATATAACCTAACCTAACCCAACCTAACCTCTCGGTGGTATTATTTTACAGAAAGCCGGGCGTGTCTACTCCTACTTCTCGGTGCGAATATTATGTATATAACACAATATAACCTAACCTAATGCAACCTGGTCGCTCGGTGCGAATATTCTCTAAATTCCCAGTCGTGTCGGTTCCGACCGCTCGGCGCGAATATTTTCTAAGTCCCCGGTCGTGTCGGTCCCGACCGCTCGGCGCGAATATTTTCAAATTCCCCGGTCGTGTCGGTCCCGACCGCTCGGCGCGAACAATTTCCAAGTTCCCGGTCGTGCCGGTCCGTACTTCTCGGTGCGAACATTATATATGTAGAACGTAATATAACCTAACCTAACCCAACCTAACCTCTCGGTGGTATTATTTTACAGAAAGCCGGGCGTGTCTACTCCTACTTCTCGGTGCGAATATTATGTATATAACACAATATAACCTAACCTAATGCAACCTGGTCGCTCGGTGCGAATATTTTCTAAATTCCCAGTCGTGTCGGTTCCGACCGCTCGGCGCGAATATTTTCTAAGTCCCCGGTCGTGTCGGTCCCGACCGCTCGGCGCGAATATTTTCAAAGTCCCCGGTCGTGTCGGTCCCGACCGCTCGGCGCGAACAATTTCCAAGTTCCCGGTCGTGCCGGTCCGTACTTCTCGGTGCGAACATTATATATGTAGAACGTAATATAACCTAACCTAACCCAACCTAACCTCTCGGTGGTATTATTTTACAGAAAGCCGGGCGTGTCTACTCCTACTTCTCGGTGCGAATATTATGTATATAACACAATATAACCTAACCTAATGCAACCTGGTCGCTCGGTGCGAATATTTTCTAAATTCCCAGTCGTGTCGGTTCCGACCGCTCGGCGCGAATATTTTCTAAGTCCCCGGTCGTGTCGGTCCCGACCGCTCGGCGCGAACAATTTCCAAGTTCCCGGTCGTGCCGGTCCGTACTTCTCGGTGCGAACATTATATATGTAGAACGTAATATAACCTAACCTAACCCAACCTAACCTCTCGGTGGTATTATTTTACAGAAAGCCGGGCGTGTCTACTCCTACTTCTCGGTGCGAATATTATGTATATAACACAATACAACCTAACCTAATGCAACCTGGTCGCTCGGTGCGAATATTTTCTAAATTCCCAGTCGTGTCGGTTCCGACCGCTCGGCGCGAATATTTTCAAAGTCCCCGGTCGTGTCGGTCCCGACCGCTCGGCGCGAATATTTTCAAAGTCCCCGGTCGTGTCGGTCCCGACCGCTCGGCGCGAACAATTTCCAAGTTCCCGGTCGTGCCGGTCCGTACTTCTCGGTGCGAACATTATATATGTAGAACGTAATATAACCTAACCTAACCCAACCTAACCTCTCGGTGGTATTATTTTACAGAAAGCCGGGCGTGTCTACTCCTACTTCTCGGTGCGAATATTATGTATATAACACAATATAACCTAACCTAATGCAACCTGGTCGCTCGGTGCGAATATTTTCTAAATTCCCAGTCGTGTCGGTTCCGACCGCTCGGCGCGAATATTTTCTAAGTCCCCGGTCGTGTCGGTCCCGACCGCTCGGCGCGAATATTTTCAAAGTCCCCGGTCGTGTCGGTCCCGACCGCTCGGCGCGAACAATTTCCAAGTTCCCGGTCGTGCCGGTCCGTACTTCTCGGTGCGAACATTATATATGTAGAACGTAATATAACCTAACCTAACCCAACCTAACCTCTCGGTGGTATTATTTTACAGAAAGCCGGGCGTGTCTACTCCTACTTCTCGGTGCGAATATTATGTATATAACACAATATAACCTAACCTAATGCAACCTGGTCGCTCGGTGCGAATATTTTCTAAATTCCCAGTCGTGTCGGTTCCGACCGCTCGGCGCGAACAATTTCCAAGTTCCCGGTCGTGCCGGTCCGTAATTCTCGGTGCGAACATTATATATGTAGAACGTAATATAACCTAACCTAACCCAACCTAACCTCTCGGTGGTATTATTTTACAGAAAGCCGGGCGTGTCTACTCCTACTTCTCGGTGCGAATATTATGTATATAACACAATATAACCTAACCTAATGCAACCTGGTCGCTCGGTGCGAATATTTTCTAAATTCCCAGTCGTGTCGGTTCCGACCACTCGGCGCGAATATTTTCTAAGTCCCCGGTCGTGTCGGTCCCGACCGCTCGGCGCGAATATTTTCAAAGTCCCCGGTCGTGTCGGTCCCGACCGCTCGGCGCGAACAATTTCCAAGTTCCCGGTCGTGCCGGTCCGTACTTCTCGGTGCGAACATTATATATGTAGAACGTAATATAACCTAACCTAACCCAACCTAACCTCTCGGTGGTATTATTTTACAGAAAGCCGGGCGTGTCTACTCCTACTTCTCGGTGCGAATATTATGTATATAACACAATATAACCTAACCTAATGCAACCTGGTCGCTCGGTGCGAATATTTTCTAAATTCCCAGTCGTGTCGGTTCCGACCGCTCGGCGCGAATATTTTCTAAGTCCCCGGTCGTGTCGGTTCCGACCGCTCGGCGCGAATATTTTCTAAGTCCCCGGTCGTGTCGGTCCCGACCGCTCGGCGCGAATATTTTCAAAGTCCCCGGTCGTGTCGGTCCCGACCGCTCGGCGCGAACAATTTCCAAGTTCCCGGTCGTGCCGGTCCGTACTTCTCGGTGCGAACATTATATATGTAGAACGTAATATAACCTAACCTAACCCAACCTAACCTCTCGGTGGTATTATTTTACAGAAAGCCGGGCGTGTCTACTCCTACTTCTCGGTGCGAATATTATGTATATAACACAATATAACCTAACCTAATGCAACCTGGTCGCTCGGTGCGAATATTTTCTAAATTCCCAGTCGTGTCGGTTCCGACCGCTCGGCGCGAATATTTTCTAAGTCCCCGGTCGTGTCGGTCCCGACCGCTCGGCGCGAATATTTTCAAAGTCCCCGGTCGTGTCGGTCCCGACCGCTCGGCGCGAACAATTTCCAAGTTCCCGGTCGTGCCGGTCCGTACTTCTCGGTGCGAACATTATATATGTAGAACGTAATATAACCTAACCTAACCCAACCTAACCTCTCGGTGGTATTATTTTACAGAAAGCCGGGCGTGTCTACTCCTACTTCTCGGTGCGAATATTATGTATATAACACAATATAACCTAACCTAATGCAACCTGGTCGCTCGGTGCGAATATTTTCTAAATTCCCAGTCGTGTCGGTTCCGACCGCTCGGCGCGAATATTTTCTAAGTCCCCGGTCGTGTCGGTCCCGACCGCTCGGCGCGAATATTTTCAAAGTCCCCGGTCGTGTCGGTCCCGACCGCTCGGCGCGAACAATTTCCAAGTTCCCGGTCGTGCCGGTCCGTACTTCTCGGTGCGAACATTATATATGTAGAACGTAATATAACCTAACCTAACCCAACCTAACCTCTCGGTGGTATTATTTTACAGAAAGCCGGGCGTGTCTACTCCTACTTCTCGGTGCGAATATTATGTATATAACACAATATAACCTAACCTAATGCAACCTGGTCGCTCGGTGCGAATATTTTCTAAATTCCCAGTCGTGTCGGTTCCGACCGCTCGGCGCGAATATTTTCTAAGTCCCCGGTCGTGTCGGTCCCGACCGCTCGGCGCGAATATTTTCAAAGTCCCCGGTCGTGCCGGTCCGTACTTCTCGGTGCGAACATTATATATGTAGAACGTAATATAACCTAACCTAACCCAACCTAACCTCTCGGTGGTATTATTTTACAGAAAGCCGGGCGTGTCTACTCCTACTTCTCGGTGCGAATATTATGTATATAACACAATATAACCTAACCTAATGCAACCTGGTCGCTCGGTGCGAATATTTTCTAAATTCCCAGTCGTGTCGGTTCCGACCGCTCGGCGCGAATATTTTCTAAGTCCCCGGTCGTGTCGGTCCCGACCGCTCGGCGCGAATATTTTCAAAGTCCCCGGTCGTGTCGGTCCCGACCGCTCGGCGCGAACAATTTCCAAGTTCCCGGTCGTGCCGGTCCGTACTTCTCGGTGCGAACATTATATATGTAGAACGTAATATAACCTAACCTAACCCAACCTAACCTCTCGGTGGTATTATTTTACAGAAAGCCGGGCGTGTCTACTCCTACTTCTCGGTGCGAATATTATGTATATAACACAATATAACCTAACCTAATGCAACCTGGTCGCTCGGTGCGAATATTTTCTAAATTCCCAGTCGTGTCGGTTCCGACCGCTCGGCGCGAATATTTTCTAAGTCCCCGGTCGTGTCGGTCCCGACCGCTCGGCGCGAATATTTTCAAAGTCCCCGGTCGTGTCGGTCCCGACCGCTCGGCGCGAACAATTTCCAAGTTCCCGGTCGTGCCGGTCCGTACTTCTCGGTGCGAACATTATATATGTAGAACGTAATATAACCTAACCTAACCCAACCTAACCTCTCGGTGGTATTATTTTACAGAAAGCCGGGCGTGTCTACTCCTACTTCTCGGTGCGAATATTATGTATATAACACAATATAACCTAACCTAATGCAACCTGGTCGCTCGGTGCGAATATTTTCTAAATTCCCAGTCGTGTCGGTTCCGACCGCTCGGCGCGAATATTTTCTAAGTCCCCGGTCGTGTCGGTTCCGACCGCTCGGCGCGAATATTTTCTAAGTCCCCGGTCGTGTCGGTCCCGACCTCACAGCGGGAATATTTTCTAAGTCCCCGGTCGTGTCGGTCCCGACCGCTCGGCGCGAACAATTTCCAAGTTCCCGGTCGTGCCGGTCCGTACTTCTCGGTGCGAACATTATATATGTAGAACGTAATATAACCTAACCTAACCCAACCTAACCTCTCGGTGGTATTATTTTACAGAAAGCCGGGCGTGTCTACTCCTACTTCTCGGTGCGAATATTATGTATATAACACAATATAACCTAACCTAATGCAACCTGGTCGCTCGGTGCGAATATTTTCTAAATTCCCAGTCGTGTCGGTTCCGACCGCTCGGCGCGAACAATTTCCAAGTTCCCGGTCGTGCCGGTCCGTAATTCTCGGTGCGAACATTATATATGTAGAACGTAATATAACCTAACCTAACCCAACCTAACCTCTCGGTGGTATTATTTTACAGAAAGCCGGGCGTGTCTACTCCTACTTCTCGGTGCGAATATTATGTATATAACACAATATAACCTAACCTAATGCAACCTGGTCGCTCGGTGCGAATATTTTCTAAATTCCCAGTCGTGTCGGTTCCGACCGCTCGGCGCGAATATTTTCTAAGTCCCCGGTCGTGTCGGTCCCGACCGCTCGGCGCGAATATTTTCAAAGTCCCCGGTCGTGTCGGTCCCGACCGCTCGGCGCGAACAATTTCCAAGTTCCCGGTCGTGCCGGTCCGTACTTCTCGGTGCGAACATTATATATGTAGAACGTAATATAACCTAACCTAACCCAACCTAACCTCTCGGTGGTATTATTTTACAGAAAGCCGGGCGTGTCTACTCCTACTTCTCGGTGCGAATATTATGTATATAACACAATATAACCTAACCTAATGCAACCTGGTCGCTCGGTGCGAATATTTTCTAAATTCCCAGTCGTGTCGGTTCCGACCGCTCGGCGCGAATATTTTCTAAGTCCCCGGTCGTGTCGGTTCCGACCGCTCGGCGCGAATATTTTCTAAGTCCCCGGTCGTGTCGGTCCCGACCTCACAGCGGGAATATTTTCTAAGTCCCCGGTCGTGTCGGTCCCGACCGCTCGGCGCGAACAATTTCCAAGTTCCCGGTCGTGCCGGTCCGTACTTCTCGGTGCGAACATTATATATATAGAACGTAATATAACCTAACCTAACCCAACCTAACCTCTCGGTGGTATTATTTTACAGAAAGCCGGGCGTGTCTACTCCTACTTCTCGGTGCGAATATTATGTATATAACACAATATAACCTAACCTAATGCAACCTGGTCGCTCGGTGCGAATATTTTCTAAATTCCCAGTCGTGTCGGTTCCGACCGCTCGGCGCGAATATTTTCTAAGTCCCCGGTCGTGTCGGTCCCGACCGCTCGGCGCGAATATTTTCAAAGTCCCCGGTCGTGTCGGTCCCGACCGCTCGGCGCGAACAATTTCCAAGTTCCCGGTCGTGCCGGTCCGTACTTCTCGGTGCGAACATTATATATGTAGAACGTAATATAACCTAACCTAACCCAACCTAACCTCTCGGTGGTATTATTTTACAGAAAGCCGGGCGTGTCTACTCCTACTTCTCGGTGCGAATATTATGTATATAACACAATATAACCTAACCTAATGCAACCTGGTCGCTCGGTGCGAATATTTTCTAAATTCCCAGTCGTGTCGGTTCCGACCGCTCGGCGCGAATATTTTCTAAGTCCCCGGTCGTGTCGGTTCCGACCGCTCGGCGCGAATATTTTCTAAGTCCCCGGTCGTGTCGGTCCCGACCTCACAGCGGGAATATTTTCTAAGTCCCCGGTCGTGTCGGTCCCGACCGCTCGGCGCGAACAATTTCCAAGTTCCCGGTCGTGCCGGTCCGTACTTCTCGGTGCGAACATTATATATGTAGAACGTAATATAACCTAACCTAACCCAACCTAACCTCTCGGTGGTATTATTTTACAGAAAGCCGGGCGTGTCTACTCCTACTTCTCGGTGCGAATATTATGTATATAACACAATATAACCTAACCTAATGCAACCTGGTCGCTCGGTGCGAATATTTTCTAAATTCCCAGTCGTGTCGGTTCCGACCGCTCGGCGCGAACAATTTCCAAGTTCCCGGTCGTGCCGGTCCGTAATTCTCGGTGCGAACATTATATATGTAGAACGTAATATAACCTAACCTAACCCAACCTAACCTCTCGGTGGTATTATTTTACAGAAAGCCGGGCGTGTCTACTCCTACTTCTCGGTGCGAATATTATGTATATAACACAATATAACCTAACCTAATGCAACCTGGTCGCTCGGTGCGAATATTTTCTAAATTCCCAGTCGTGTCGGTTCCGACCGCTCGGCGCGAATATTTTCTAAGTCCCCGGTCGTGTCGGTCCCGACCGCTCGGCGCGAATATTTTCAAAGTCCCCGGTCGTGTCGGTCCCGACCGCTCGGCGCGAACAATTTCCAAGTTCCCGGTCGTGCCGGTCCGTACTTCTCGGTGCGAACATTATATATGTAGAACGTAATATAACCTAACCTAACCCAACCTAACCTCTCGGTGGTATTATTTTACAGAAAGCCGGGCGTGTCTACTCCTACTTCTCGGTGCGAATATTATGTATATAACACAATATAACCTAACCTAATGCAACCTGGTCGCTCGGTGCGAATATTTTCTAAATTCCCAGTCGTGTCGGTTCCGACCGCTCGGCGCGAATATTTTCTAAGTCCCCGGTCGTGTCGGTTCCGACCGCTCGGCGCGAATATTTTCTAAGTCCCCGGTCGTGTCGGTCCCGACCTCACAGCGGGAATATTTTCTAAGTCCCCGGTCGTGTCGGTCCCGACCGCTCGGCGCGAACAATTTCCAAGTTCCCGGTCGTGCCGGTCCGTACTTCTCGGTGCGAACATTATATATATAGAACGTAATATAACCTAACCTAACCCAACCTAACCTCTCGGTGGTATTATTTTACAGAAAGCCGGGCGTGTCTACTCCTACTTCTCGGTGCGAATATTATGTATATAACACAATATAACCTAACCTAATGCAACCTGGTCGCTCGGTGCGAATATTTTCTAAATTCCCAGTCGTGTCGGTTCCGACCGCTCGGCGCGAATATTTTCTAAGTCCCCGGTCGTGTCGGTCCCGACCGCTCGGCGCGAATATTTTCAAAGTCCCCGGTCGTGTCGGTCCCGACCGCTCGGCGCGAACAATTTCCAAGTTCCCGGTCGTGCCGGTCCGTACTTCTCGGTGCGAACATTATATATGTAGAACGTAATATAACCTAACCTAACCCAACCTAACCTCTCGGTGGTATTATTTTACAGAAAGCCGGGCGTGTCTACTCCTACTTCTCGGTGCGAATATTATGTATATAACACAATATAACCTAACCTAATGCAACCTGGTCGCTCGGTGCGAATATTTTCTAAATTCCCAGTCGTGTCGGTTCCGACCGCTCGGCGCGAATATTTTCTAAGTCCCCGGTCGTGTCGGTTCCGACCGCTCGGCGCGAATATTTTCTAAGTCCCCGGTCGTGTCGGTCCCGACCTCACAGCGGGAATATTTTCAAAGTCCCCGGTCGTGTCGGTCCCGACCGCTCGGCGCGAACAATTTCCAAGTTCCCGGTCGTGCCGGTCCGTACTTCTCGGTGCGAACATTATATATGTAGAACGTAATATAACCTAACCTAACCCAACCTAACCTCTCGGTGGTATTATTTTACAGAAAGCCGGGCGTGTCTACTCCTACTTCTCGGTGCGAATATTATGTATATAACACAATATAACCTAACCTAATGCAACCTGGTCGCTCGGTGCGAATATTTTCTAAATTCCCAGTCGTGTCGGTTCCGACCGCTCGGCGCGAATATTTTCTAAGTCCCCGGTCGTGTCGGTTCCGACCGCTCGGCGCGAATATTTTCTAAGTCCCCGGTCGTGTCGGTCCCGACCTCACAGCGGGAATATTTTCTAAGTCCCCGGTCGTGTCGGTCCCGACCGCTCGGCGCGAACAATTTCCAAGTTCCCGGTCGTGCCGGTCCGTACTTCTCGGTGCGAACATTATATATGTAGAACGTAATATAACCTAACCTAACCCAACCTAACCTCTCGGTGGTATTATTTTACAGAAAGCCGGGCGTGTCTACTCCTACTTCTCGGTGCGAATATTATGTATATAACACAATATAACCTAACCTAATGCAACCTGGTCGCTCGGTGCGAATATTTTCTAAATTCCCAGTCGTGTCGGTTCCGACCGCTCGGCGCGAACAATTTCCAAGTTCCCGGTCGTGCCGGTCCGTAATTCTCGGTGCGAACATTATATATGTAGAACGTAATATAACCTAACCTAACCCAACCTAACCTCTCGGTGGTATTATTTTACAGAAAGCCGGGCGTGTCTACTCCTACTTCTCGGTGCGAATATTATGTATATAACACAATATAACCTAACCTAATGCAACCTGGTCGCTCGGTGCGAATATTTTCTAAATTCCCAGTCGTGTCGGTTCCGACCGCTCGGCGCGAATATTTTCTAAGTCCCCGGTCGTGTCGGTCCCGACCGCTCGGCGCGAATATTTTCAAAGTCCCCGGTCGTGTCGGTCCCGACCGCTCGGCGCGAACAATTTCCAAGTTCCCGGTCGTGCCGGTCCGTACTTCTCGGTGCGAACATTATATATGTAGAACGTAATATAACCTAACCTAACCCAACCTAACCTCTCGGTGGTATTATTTTACAGAAAGCCGGGCGTGTCTACTCCTACTTCTCGGTGCGAATATTATGTATATAACACAATATAACCTAACCTAATGCAACCTGGTCGCTCGGTGCGAATATTTTCTAAATTCCCAGTCGTGTCGGTTCCGACCGCTCGGCGCGAATATTTTCTAAGTCCCCGGTCGTGTCGGTTCCGACCGCTCGGCGCGAATATTTTCTAAGTCCCCGGTCGTGTCGGTCCCGACCTCACAGCGGGAATATTTTCTAAGTCCCCGGTCGTGTCGGTCCCGACCGCTCGGCGCGAACAATTTCCAAGTTCCCGGTCGTGCCGGTCCGTACTTCTCGGTGCGAACATTATATATGTAGAACGTAATATAACCTAACCTAACCCAACCTAACCTCTCGGTGGTATTATTTTACAGAAAGCCGGGCGTGTCTACTCCTACTTCTCGGTGCGAATATTATGTATATAACACAATATAACCTAACCTAATGCAACCTGGTCGCTCGGTGCGAATATTTTCTAAATTCCCAGTCGTGTCGGTTCCGACCGCTCGGCGCGAACAATTTCCAAGTTCCCGGTCGTGCCGGTCCGTAATTCTCGGTGCGAACATTATATATGTAGAACGTAATATAACCTAACCTAACCCAACCTAACCTCTCGGTGGTATTATTTTACAGAAAGCCGGGCGTGTCTACTCCTACTTCTCGGTGCGAATATTATGTATATAACACAATATAACCTAACCTAATGCAACCTGGTCGCTCGGTGCGAATATTTTCTAAATTCCCAGTCGTGTCGGTTCCGACCGCTCGGCGCGAATATTTTCTAAGTCCCCGGTCGTGTCGGTCCCGACCGCTCGGCGCGAATATTTTCAAAGTCCCCGGTCGTGTCGGTCCCGACCGCTCGGCGCGAACAATTTCCAAGTTCCCGGTCGTGCCGGTCCGTACTTCTCGGTGCGAACATTATATATGTAGAACGTAATATAACCTAACCTAACCCAACCTAACCTCTCGGTGGTATTATTTTACAGAAAGCCGGGCGTGTCTACTCCTACTTCTCGGTGCGAATATTATGTATATAACACAATATAACCTAACCTAATGCAACCTGGTCGCTCGGTGCGAATATTTTCTAAATTCCCAGTCGTGTCGGTTCCGACCGCTCGGCGCGAATATTTTCTAAGTCCCCGGTCGTGTCGGTTCCGACCGCTCGGCGCGAATATTTTCTAAGTCCCCGGTCGTGTCGGTCCCGACCTCACAGCGGGAATATTTTCTAAGTCCCCGGTCGTGTCGGTCCCGACCGCTCGGCGCGAACAATTTCCAAGTTCCCGGTCGTGCCGGTCCGTACTTCTCGGTGCGAACATTATATATATAGAACGTAATATAACCTAACCTAACCCAACCTAACCTCTCGGTGGTATTATTTTACAGAAAGCCGGGCGTGTCTACTCCTACTTCTCGGTGCGAATATTATGTATATAACACAATATAACCTAACCTAATGCAACCTGGTCGCTCGGTGCGAATATTTTCTAAATTCCCAGTCGTGTCGGTTCCGACCGCTCGGCGCGAATATTTTCTAAGTCCCCGGTCGTGTCGGTCCCGACCGCTCGGCGCGAATATTTTCAAAGTCCCCGGTCGTGTCGGTCCCGACCGCTCGGCGCGAACAATTTCCAAGTTCCCGGTCGTGCCGGTCCGTACTTCTCGGTGCGAACATTATATATGTAGAACGTAATATAACCTAACCTAACCCAACCTAACCTCTCGGTGGTATTATTTTACAGAAAGCCGGGCGTGTCTACTCCTACTTCTCGGTGCGAATATTATGTATATAACACAATATAACCTAACCTAATGCAACCTGGTCGCTCGGTGCGAATATTTTCTAAATTCCCAGTCGTGTCGGTTCCGACCGCTCGGCGCGAATATTTTCTAAGTCCCCGGTCGTGTCGGTTCCGACCGCTCGGCGCGAATATTTTCTAAGTCCCCGGTCGTGTCGGTCCCGACCTCACAGCGGGAATATTTTCAAAGTCCCCGGTCGTGTCGGTCCCGACCGCTCGGCGCGAACAATTTCCAAGTTCCCGGTCGTGCCGGTCCGTACTTCTCGGTGCGAACATTATATATGTAGAACGTAATATAACCTAACCTAACCCAACCTAACCTCTCGGTGGTATTATTTTACAGAAAGCCGGGCGTGTCTACTCCTACTTCTCGGTGCGAATATTATGTATATAACACAATATAACCTAACCTAATGCAACCTGGTCGCTCGGTGCGAATATTTTCTAAATTCCCAGTCGTGTCGGTTCCGACCGCTCGGCGCGAATATTTTCTAAGTCCCCGGTCGTGTCGGTTCCGACCGCTCGGCGCGAATATTTTCTAAGTCCCCGGTCGTGTCGATCCCGACCTCACAGCGGGAATATTTTCTAAGTCCCCGGTCGTGTCGGTCCCGACCGCTCGGCGCGAACAATTTCCAAGTTCCCGGTCGTGCCGGTCCGTACTTCTCGGTGCGAACATTATATATGTAGAACGTAATATAACCTAACCTAACCCAACCTAACCTCTCGGTGGTATTATTTTACAGAAAGCCGGGCGTGTCTACTCCTACTTCTCGGTGCGAATATTATGTATATAACACAATATAACCTAACCTAATGCAACCTGGTCGCTCGGTGCGAATATTTTCTAAATTCCCAGTCGTGTCGGTTCCGACCGCTCGGCGCGAACAATTTCCAAGTTCCCGGTCGTGCCGGTCCGTAATTCTCGGTGCGAACATTATATATGTAGAACGTAATATAACCTAACCTAACCCAACCTAACCTCTCGGTGGTATTATTTTACAGAAAGCCGGGCGTGTCTACTCCTACTTCTCGGTGCGAATATTATGTATATAACACAATATAACCTAACCTAATGCAACCTGGTCGCTCGGTGCGAATATTTTCTAAATTCCCAGTCGTGTCGGTTCCGACCACTCGGCGCGAATATTTTCTAAGTCCCCGGTCGTGTCGGTCCCGACCGCTCGGCGCGAATATTTTCAAAGTCCCCGGTCGTGTCGGTCCCGACCGCTCGGCGCGAACAATTTCCAAGTTCCCGGTCGTGCCGGTCCGTACTTCTCGGTGCGAACATTATATATGTAGAACGTAATATAACCTAACCTAACCCAACCTAACCTCTCGGTGGTATTATTTTACAGAAAGCCGGGCGTGTCTACTCCTACTTCTCGGTGCGAATATTATGTATATAACACAATATAACCTAACCTAATGCAACCTGGTCGCTCGGTGCGAATATTTTCTAAATTCCCAGTCGTGTCGGTTCCGACCGCTCGGCGCGAATATTTTCTAAGTCCCCGGTCGTGTCGGTTCCGACCGCTCGGCGCGAATATTTTCTAAGTCCCCGGTCGTGTCGGTCCCGACCGCTCGGCGCGAACAATTTCCAAGTTCCCGGTCGTGCCGGTCCGTACTTCTCGGTGCGAACATTATATATGTAGAACGTAATATAACCTAACCTAACCCAACCTAACCTCTCGGTGGTATTATTTTACAGAAAGCCGGGCGTGTCTACTCCTACTTCTCGGTGCGAATATTATGTATATAACACAATATAACCTAACCTAATGCAACCTGGTCGCTCGGTGCGAATATTTTCTAAATTCCCAGTCGTGTCGGTTCCGACCGCTCGGCGCGAATATTTTCTAAGTCCCCGGTCGTGTCGGTTCCGACCGCTCGGCGCGAATATTTTCTAAGTCCCCGGTCGTGTCGGTCCCGACCTCACAGCGGGAATATTTTCTAAGTCCCCGGTCGTGTCGGTCCCGACCGCTCGGCGCGAACAATTTCCAAGTTCCCGGTCGTGCCGGTCCGTACTTCTCGGTGCGAACATTATATATATAGAACGTAATATAACCTAACCTAACCCAACCTAACCTCTCGGTGGTATTATTTTACAGAAAGCCGGGCGTGTCTACTCCTACTTCTCGGTGCGAATATTATGTATATAACACAATATAACCTAACCTAATGCAACCTGGTCGCTCGGTGCGAATATTTTCTAAATTCCCAGTCGTGTCGGTTCCGACCGCTCGGCGCGAATATTTTCTAAGTCCCCGGTCGTGTCGGTCCCGACCGCTCGGCGCGAATATTTTCAAAGTCCCCGGTCGTGTCGGTCCCGACCGCTCGGCGCGAACAATTTCCAAGTTCCCGGTCGTGCCGGTCCGTACTTCTCGGTGCGAACATTATATATGTAGAACGTAATATAACCTAACCTAACCCAACCTAACCTCTCGGTGGTATTATTTTACAGAAAGCCGGGCGTGTCTACTCCTACTTCTCGGTGCGAATATTATGTATATAACACAATATAACCTAACCTAATGCAACCTGGTCGCTCGGTGCGAATATTTTCTAAATTCCCAGTCGTGTCGGTTCCGACCGCTCGGCGCGAATATTTTCTAAGTCCCCGGTCGTGTCGGTTCCGACCGCTCGGCGCGAATATTTTCTAAGTCCCCGGTCGTGTCGGTCCCGACCTCACAGCGGGAATATTTTCAAAGTCCCCGGTCGTGTCGGTCCCGACCGCTCGGCGCGAACAATTTCCAAGTTCCCGGTCGTGCCGGTCCGTACTTCTCGGTGCGAACATTATATATGTAGAACGTAATATAACCTAACCTAACCCAACCTAACCTCTCGGTGGTATTATTTTACAGAAAGCCGGGCGTGTCTACTCCTACTTCTCGGTGCGAATATTATGTATATAACACAATATAACCTAACCTAATGCAACCTGGTCGCTCGGTGCGAATATTTTCTAAATTCCCAGTCGTGTCGGTTCCGACCGCTCGGCGCGAATATTTTCTAAGTCCCCGGTCGTGTCGGTTCCGACCGCTCGGCGCGAATATTTTCTAAGTCCCCGGTCGTGTCGGTCCCGACCTCACAGCGGGAATATTTTCTAAGTCCCCGGTCGTGTCGGTCCCGACCGCTCGGCGCGAACAATTTCCAAGTTCCCGGTCGTGCCGGTCCGTACTTCTCGGTGCGAACATTATATATGTAGAACGTAATATAACCTAACCTAACCCAACCTAACCTCTCGGTGGTATTATTTTACAGAAAGCCGGGCGTGTCTACTCCTACTTCTCGGTGCGAATATTATGTATATAACACAATATAACCTAACCTAATGCAACCTGGTCGCTCGGTGCGAATATTTTCTAAATTCCCAGTCGTGTCGGTTCCGACCGCTCGGCGCGAACAATTTCCAAGTTCCCGGTCGTGCCGGTCCGTAATTCTCGGTGCGAACATTATATATGTAGAACGTAATATAACCTAACCTAACCCAACCTAACCTCTCGGTGGTATTATTTTACAGAAAGCCGGGCGTGTCTACTCCTACTTCTCGGTGCGAATATTATGTATATAACACAATATAACCTAACCTAATGCAACCTGGTCGCTCGGTGCGAATATTTTCTAAATTCCCAGTCGTGTCGGTTCCGACCACTCGGCGCGAATATTTTCTAAGTCCCCGGTCGTGTCGGTCCCGACCGCTCGGCGCGAATATTTTCAAAGTCCCCGGTCGTGTCGGTCCCGACCGCTCGGCGCGAACAATTTCCAAGTTCCCGGTCGTGCCGGTCCGTACTTCTCGGTGCGAACATTATATATGTAGAACGTAATATAACCTAACCTAACCCAACCTAACCTCTCGGTGGTATTATTTTACAGAAAGCCGGGCGTGTCTACTCCTACTTCTCGGTGCGAATATTATGTATATAACACAATATAACCTAACCTAATGCAACCTGGTCGCTCGGTGCGAATATTTTCTAAATTCCCAGTCGTGTCGGTTCCGACCGCTCGGCGCGAATATTTTCTAAGTCCCCGGTCGTGTCGGTTCCGACCGCTCGGCGCGAATATTTTCTAAGTCCCCGGTCGTGTCGGTCCCGACCGCTCGGCGCGAATATTTTCTAAGTCCCCGGTCGTGTCGGTCCCGACCGCTCGGCGCGAACAATTTCCAAGTTCCCGGTCGTGCCGGTCCGTACTTCTCGGTGCGAACATTATATATGTAGAACGTAATATAACCTAACCTAACCCAACCTAACCTCTCGGTGGTATTATTTTACAGAAAGCCGGGCGTGTCTACTCCTACTTCTCGGTGCGAATATTATGTATATAACACAATATAACCTAACCTAATGCAACCTGGTCGCTCGGTGCGAATATTTTCTAAATTCCCAGTCGTGTCGGTTCCGACCGCTCGGCGCGAATATTTTCTAAGTCCCCGGTCGTGTCGGTCCCGACCGCTCGGCGCGAATATTTTCAAAGTCCCCGGTCGTGTCGGTCCCGACCTCACAGCGGGAATATTTTCAAAGTCCCCGGTCGTGTCGGTCCCGACCGCTCGGCGCGAACAATTTCCAAGTTCCCGGTCGTGCCGGTCCGTACTTCTCGGTGCGAACATTATATATGTAGAACGTAATATAACCTAACCTAACCCAACCTAACCTCTCGGTGGTATTATTTTACAGAAAGCCGGGCGTGTCTACTCCTACTTCTCGGTGCGAATATTATGTATATAACACAATATAACCTAACCTAATGCAACCTGGTCGCTCGGTGCGAATATTTTCTAAATTCCCAGTCGTGTCGGTTCCGACCGCTCGGCGCGAATATTTTCTAAGTCCCCGGTCGTGTCGGTCCCGACCGCTCGGCGCGAATATTTTCAAAGTCCCCGGTCGTGTCGGTCCCGACCGCTCGGCGCGAACAATTTCCAAGTTCCCGGTCGTGCCGGTCCGTACTTCTCGGTGCGAACATTATATATGTAGAACGTAATATAACCTAACCTAACCCAACCTAACCTCTCGGTGGTATTATTTTACAGAAAGCCGGGCGTGTCTACTCCTACTTCTCGGTGCGAATATTATGTATATAACACAATATAACCTAACCTAATGCAACCTGGTCGCTCGGTGCGAATATTTTCTAAATTCCCAGTCGTGTCGGTTCCGACCGCTCGGCGCGAATATTTTCTAAGTCCCCGGTCGTGTCGGTCCCGACCGCTCGGCGCGAATATTTTCAAAGTCCCCGGTCGTGTCGGTCCCGACCGCTCGGCGCGAACAATTTCCAAGTTCCCGGTCGTGCCGGTCCGTACTTCTCGGTGCGAACATTATATATGTAGAACGTAATATAACCTAACCTAACCCAACCTAACCTCTCGGTGGTATTATTTTACAGAAAGCCGGGCGTGTCTACTCCTACTTCTCGGTGCGAATATTATGTATATAACACAATATAACCTAACCTAATGCAACCTGGTCGCTCGGTGCGAATATTTTCTAAATTCCCAGTCGTGTCGGTTCCGACCGCTCGGCGCGAATATTTTCTAAGTCCCCGGTCGTGTCGGTCCCGACCGCTCGGCGCGAATATTTTCAAAGTCCCCGGTCGTGTCGGTCCCGACCGCTCGGCGCGAACAATTTCCAAGTTCCCGGTCGTGCCGGTCCGTACTTCTCGGTGCGAACATTATATATGTAGAACGTAATATAACCTAACCTAACCCAACCTAACCTCTCGGTGGTATTATTTTACAGAAAGCCGGGCGTGTCTACTCCTACTTCTCGGTGCGAATATTATGTATATAACACAATATAACCTAACCTAATGCAACCTGGTCGCTCGGTGCGAATATTTTCTAAATTCCCAGTCGTGTCGGTTCCGACCGCTCGGCGCGAATATTTTCTAAGTCCCCGGTCGTGTCGGTTCCGACCGCTCGGCGCGAATATTTTCTAAGTCCCCGGTCGTGTCGATCCCGACCTCACAGCGGGAATATTTTCTAAGTCCCCGGTCGTGTCGGTCCCGACCGCTCGGCGCGAACAATTTCCAAGTTCCCGGTCGTGCCGGTCCGTACTTCTCGGTGCGAACATTATATATGTAGAACGTAATATAACCTAACCTAACCCAACCTAACCTCTCGGTGGTATTATTTTACAGAAAGCCGGGCGTGTCTACTCCTACTTCTCGGTGCGAATATTATGTATATAACACAATATAACCTAACCTAATGCAACCTGGTCGCTCGGTGCGAATATTTTCTAAATTCCCAGTCGTGTCGGTTCCGACCGCTCGGCGCGAATATTTTCTAAGTCCCCGGTCGTGTCGGTTCCGACCGCTCGGCGCGAATATTTTCTAAGTCCCCGGTCGTGTCGATCCCGACCTCACAGCGGGAATATTTTCTAAGTCCCCGGTCGTGTCGGTCCCGACCGCTCGGCGCGAACAATTTCCAAGTTCCCGGTCGTGCCGGTCCGTACTTCTCGGTGCGAACATTATATATGTAGAACGTAATATAACCTAACCTAACCCAACCTAACCTCTCGGTGGTATTATTTTACAGAAAGCCGGGCGTGTCTACTCCTACTTCTCGGTGCGAATATTATGTATATAACACAATATAACCTAACCTAATGCAACCTGGTCGCTCGGTGCGAATATTTTCTAAATTCCCAGTCGTGTCGGTTCCGACCGCTCGGCGCGAACAATTTCCAAGTTCCCGGTCGTGCCGGTCCGTAATTCTCGGTGCGAACATTATATATGTAGAACGTAATATAACCTAACCTAACCCAACCTAACCTCTCGGTGGTATTATTTTACAGAAAGCCGGGCGTGTCTACTCCTACTTCTCGGTGCGAATATTATGTATATAACACAATATAACCTAACCTAATGCAACCTGGTCGCTCGGTGCGAATATTTTCTAAATTCCCAGTCGTGTCGGTTCCGACCACTCGGCGCGAATATTTTCTAAGTCCCCGGTCGTGTCGGTCCCGACCGCTCGGCGCGAATATTTTCAAAGTCCCCGGTCGTGTCGGTCCCGACCGCTCGGCGCGAACAATTTCCAAGTTCCCGGTCGTGCCGGTCCGTACTTCTCGGTGCGAACATTATATATGTAGAACGTAATATAACCTAACCTAACCCAACCTAACCTCTCGGTGGTATTATTTTACAGAAAGCCGGGCGTGTCTACTCCTACTTCTCGGTGCGAATATTATGTATATAACACAATATAACCTAACCTAATGCAACCTGGTCGCTCGGTGCGAATATTTTCTAAATTCCCAGTCGTGTCGGTTCCGACCGCTCGGCGCGAATATTTTCTAAGTCCCCGGTCGTGTCGGTTCCGACCGCTCGGCGCGAATATTTTCTAAGTCCCCGGTCGTGTCGGTCCCGACCGCTCGGCGCGAACAATTTCCAAGTTCCCGGTCGTGCCGGTCCGTACTTCTCGGTGCGAACATTATATATGTAGAACGTAATATAACCTAACCTAACCCAACCTAACCTCTCGGTGGTATTATTTTACAGAAAGCCGGGCGTGTCTACTCCTACTTCTCGGTGCGAATATTATGTATATAACACAATATAACCTAACCTAATGCAACCTGGTCGCTCGGTGCGAATATTTTCTAAATTCCCAGTCGTGTCGGTTCCGACCGCTCGGCGCGAATATTTTCTAAGTCCCCGGTCGTGTCGGTTCCGACCGCTCGGCGCGAATATTTTCTAAGTCCCCGGTCGTGTCGGTCCCGACCTCACAGCGGGAATATTTTCTAAGTCCCCGGTCGTGTCGGTCCCGACCGCTCGGCGCGAACAATTTCCAAGTTCCCGGTCGTGCCGGTCCGTACTTCTCGGTGCGAACATTATATATATAGAACGTAATATAACCTAACCTAACCCAACCTAACCTCTCGGTGGTATTATTTTACAGAAAGCCGGGCGTGTCTACTCCTACTTCTCGGTGCGAATATTATGTATATAACACAATATAACCTAACCTAATGCAACCTGGTCGCTCGGTGCGAATATTTTCTAAATTCCCAGTCGTGTCGGTTCCGACCGCTCGGCGCGAATATTTTCTAAGTCCCCGGTCGTGTCGGTCCCGACCGCTCGGCGCGAATATTTTCAAAGTCCCCGGTCGTGTCGGTCCCGACCGCTCGGCGCGAACAATTTCCAAGTTCCCGGTCGTGCCGGTCCGTACTTCTCGGTGCGAACATTATATATGTAGAACGTAATATAACCTAACCTAACCCAACCTAACCTCTCGGTGGTATTATTTTACAGAAAGCCGGGCGTGTCTACTCCTACTTCTCGGTGCGAATATTATGTATATAACACAATATAACCTAACCTAATGCAACCTGGTCGCTCGGTGCGAATATTTTCTAAATTCCCAGTCGTGTCGGTTCCGACCGCTCGGCGCGAATATTTTCTAAGTCCCCGGTCGTGTCGGTTCCGACCGCTCGGCGCGAATATTTTCTAAGTCCCCGGTCGTGTCGGTCCCGACCTCACAGCGGGAATATTTTCAAAGTCCCCGGTCGTGTCGGTCCCGACCGCTCGGCGCGAACAATTTCCAAGTTCCCGGTCGTGCCGGTCCGTACTTCTCGGTGCGAACATTATATATGTAGAACGTAATATAACCTAACCTAACCCAACCTAACCTCTCGGTGGTATTATTTTACAGAAAGCCGGGCGTGTCTACTCCTACTTCTCGGTGCGAATATTATGTATATAACACAATATAACCTAACCTAATGCAACCTGGTCGCTCGGTGCGAATATTTTCTAAATTCCCAGTCGTGTCGGTTCCGACCGCTCGGCGCGAATATTTTCTAAGTCCCCGGTCGTGTCGGTTCCGACCGCTCGGCGCGAATATTTTCTAAGTCCCCGGTCGTGTCGGTCCCGACCTCACAGCGGGAATATTTTCTAAGTCCCCGGTCGTGTCGGTCCCGACCGCTCGGCGCGAACAATTTCCAAGTTCCCGGTCGTGCCGGTCCGTACTTCTCGGTGCGAACATTATATATGTAGAACGTAATATAACCTAACCTAACCCAACCTAACCTCTCGGTGGTATTATTTTACAGAAAGCCGGGCGTGTCTACTCCTACTTCTCGGTGCGAATATTATGTATATAACACAATATAACCTAACCTAATGCAACCTGGTCGCTCGGTGCGAATATTTTCTAAATTCCCAGTCGTGTCGGTTCCGACCGCTCGGCGCGAACAATTTCCAAGTTCCCGGTCGTGCCGGTCCGTAATTCTCGGTGCGAACATTATATATGTAGAACGTAATATAACCTAACCTAACCCAACCTAACCTCTCGGTGGTATTATTTTACAGAAAGCCGGGCGTGTCTACTCCTACTTCTCGGTGCGAATATTATGTATATAACACAATATAACCTAACCTAATGCAACCTGGTCGCTCGGTGCGAATATTTTCTAAATTCCCAGTCGTGTCGGTTCCGACCACTCGGCGCGAATATTTTCTAAGTCCCCGGTCGTGTCGGTCCCGACCGCTCGGCGCGAATATTTTCAAAGTCCCCGGTCGTGTCGGTCCCGACCGCTCGGCGCGAACAATTTCCAAGTTCCCGGTCGTGCCGGTCCGTACTTCTCGGTGCGAACATTATATATGTAGAACGTAATATAACCTAACCTAACCCAACCTAACCTCTCGGTGGTATTATTTTACAGAAAGCCGGGCGTGTCTACTCCTACTTCTCGGTGCGAATATTATGTATATAACACAATATAACCTAACCTAATGCAACCTGGTCGCTCGGTGCGAATATTTTCTAAATTCCCAGTCGTGTCGGTTCCGACCGCTCGGCGCGAATATTTTCTAAGTCCCCGGTCGTGTCGGTTCCGACCGCTCGGCGCGAATATTTTCTAAGTCCCCGGTCGTGTCGGTCCCGACCGCTCGGCGCGAATATTTTCTAAGTCCCCGGTCGTGTCGGTCCCGACCGCTCGGCGCGAACAATTTCCAAGTTCCCGGTCGTGCCGGTCCGTACTTCTCGGTGCGAACATTATATATGTAGAACGTAATATAACCTAACCTAACCCAACCTAACCTCTCGGTGGTATTATTTTACAGAAAGCCGGGCGTGTCTACTCCTACTTCTCGGTGCGAATATTATGTATATAACACAATATAACCTAACCTAATGCAACCTGGTCGCTCGGTGCGAATATTTTCTAAATTCCCAGTCGTGTCGGTTCCGACCGCTCGGCGCGAATATTTTCTAAGTCCCCGGTCGTGTCGGTCCCGACCGCTCGGCGCGAATATTTTCAAAGTCCCCGGTCGTGTCGGTCCCGACCTCACAGCGGGAATATTTTCAAAGTCCCCGGTCGTGTCGGTCCCGACCGCTCGGCGCGAACAATTTCCAAGTTCCCGGTCGTGCCGGTCCGTACTTCTCGGTGCGAACATTATATATGTAGAACGTAATATAACCTAACCTAACCCAACCTAACCTCTCGGTGGTATTATTTTACAGAAAGCCGGGCGTGTCTACTCCTACTTCTCGGTGCGAATATTATGTATATAACACAATATAACCTAACCTAATGCAACCTGGTCGCTCGGTGCGAATATTTTCTAAATTCCCAGTCGTGTCGGTTCCGACCGCTCGGCGCGAACAATTTCCAAGTTCCCGGTCGTGCCGGTCCGTAATTCTCGGTGCGAACATTATATATGTAGAACGTAATATAACCTAACCTAACCCAACCTAACCTCTCGGTGGTATTATTTTACAGAAAGCCGGGCGTGTCTACTCCTACTTCTCGGTGCGAATATTATGTATATAACACAATATAACCTAACCTAATGCAACCTGGTCGCTCGGTGCGAATATTTTCTAAATTCCCAGTCGTGTCGGTTCCGACCACTCGGCGCGAATATTTTCTAAGTCCCCGGTCGTGTCGGTCCCGACCGCTCGGCGCGAATATTTTCAAAGTCCCCGGTCGTGTCGGTCCCGACCGCTCGGCGCGAACAATTTCCAAGTTCCCGGTCGTGCCGGTCCGTACTTCTCGGTGCGAACATTATATATGTAGAACGTAATATAACCTAACCTAACCCAACCTAACCTCTCGGTGGTATTATTTTACAGAAAGCCGGGCGTGTCTACTCCTACTTCTCGGTGCGAATATTATGTATATAACACAATATAACCTAACCTAATGCAACCTGGTCGCTCGGTGCGAATATTTTCTAAATTCCCAGTCGTGTCGGTTCCGACCGCTCGGCGCGAATATTTTCTAAGTCCCCGGTCGTGTCGGTTCCGACCGCTCGGCGCGAATATTTTCTAAGTCCCCGGTCGTGTCGGTCCCGACCTCACAGCGGGAATATTTTCTAAGTCCCCGGTCGTGTCGGTCCCGACCGCTCGGCGCGAACAATTTCCAAGTTCCCGGTCGTGCCGGTCCGTACTTCTCGGTGCGAACATTATATATATAGAACGTAATATAACCTAACCTAACCCAACCTAACCTCTCGGTGGTATTATTTTACAGAAAGCCGGGCGTGTCTACTCCTACTTCTCGGTGCGAATATTATGTATATAACACAATATAACCTAACCTAATGCAACCTGGTCGCTCGGTGCGAATATTTTCTAAATTCCCAGTCGTGTCGGTTCCGACCGCTCGGCGCGAATATTTTCTAAGTCCCCGGTCGTGTCGGTCCCGACCGCTCGGCGCGAATATTTTCAAAGTCCCCGGTCGTGTCGGTCCCGACCGCTCGGCGCGAACAATTTCCAAGTTCCCGGTCGTGCCGGTCCGTACTTCTCGGTGCGAACATTATATATGTAGAACGTAATATAACCTAACCTAACCCAACCTAACCTCTCGGTGGTATTATTTTACAGAAAGCCGGGCGTGTCTACTCCTACTTCTCGGTGCGAATATTATGTATATAACACAATATAACCTAACCTAATGCAACCTGGTCGCTCGGTGCGAATATTTTCTAAATTCCCAGTCGTGTCGGTTCCGACCGCTCGGCGCGAATATTTTCTAAGTCCCCGGTCGTGTCGGTCCCGACCGCTCGGCGCGAATATTTTCAAAGTCCCCGGTCGTGTCGGTCCCGACCGCTCGGCGCGAACAATTTCCAAGTTCCCGGTCGTGCCGGTCCGTACTTCTCGGTGCGAACATTATATATGTAGAACGTAATATAACCTAACCTAACCCAACCTAACCTCTCGGTGGTATTATTTTACAGAAAGCCGGGCGTGTCTACTCCTACTTCTCGGTGCGAATATTATGTATATAACACAATATAACCTAACCTAATGCAACCTGGTCGCTCGGTGCGAATATTTTCTAAATTCCCAGTCGTGTCGGTTCCGACCGCTCGGCGCGAATATTTTCTAAGTCCCCGGTCGTGTCGGTCCCGACCGCTCGGCGCGAATATTTTCAAAGTCCCCGGTCGTGTCGGTCCCGACCGCTCGGCGCGAACAATTTCCAAGTTCCCGGTCGTGCCGGTCCGTACTTCTCGGTGCGAACATTATATATGTAGAACGTAATATAACCTAACCTAACCCAACCTAACCTCTCGGTGGTATTATTTTACAGAAAGCCGGGCGTGTCTACTCCTACTTCTCGGTGCGAATATTATGTATATAACACAATATAACCTAACCTAATGCAACCTGGTCGCTCGGTGCGAATATTTTCTAAATTCCCAGTCGTGTCGGTTCCGACCGCTCGGCGCGAATATTTTCTAAGTCCCCGGTCGTGTCGGTCCCGACCGCTCGGCGCGAATATTTTCAAAGTCCCCGGTCGTGCCGGTCCGTACTTCTCGGTGCGAACATTATATATGTAGAACGTAATATAACCTAACCTAACCCAACCTAACCTCTCGGTGGTATTATTTTACAGAAAGCCGGGCGTGTCTACTCCTACTTCTCGGTGCGAATATTATGTATATAACACAATATAACCTAACCTAATGCAACCTGGTCGCTCGGTGCGAATATTTTCTAAATTCCCAGTCGTGTCGGTTCCGACCGCTCGGCGCGAATATTTTCTAAGTCCCCGGTCGTGTCGGTCCCGACCGCTCGGCGCGAATATTTTCAAAGTCCCCGGTCGTGTCGGTCCCGACCGCTCGGCGCGAATATTTTCAAAGTCCCCGGTCGTGTCGGTCCCGACCGCTCGGCGCGAACAATTTCCAAGTTCCCGGTCGTGCCGGTCCGTACTTCTCGGTGCGAACATTATATATGTAGAACGTAATATAACCTAACCTAACCCAACCTAACCTCTCGGTGGTATTATTTTACAGAAAGCCGGGCGTGTCTACTCCTACTTCTCGGTGCGAATATTATGTATATAACACAATATAACCTAACCTAATGCAACCTGGTCGCTCGGTGCGAATATTTTCTAAATTCCCAGTCGTGTCGGTTCCGACCGCTCGGCGCGAATATTTTCTAAGTCCCCGGTCGTGTCGGTTCCGACCGCTCGGCGCGAATATTTTCTAAGTCCCCGGTCGTGTCGGTCCCGACCTCACAGCGGGAATATTTTCTAAGTCCCCGGTCGTGTCGGTCCCGACCGCTCGGCGCGAACAATTTCCAAGTTCCCGGTCGTGCCGGTCCGTACTTCTCGGTGCGAACATTATATATATAGAACGTAATATAACCTAACCTAACCCAACCTAACCTCTCGGTGGTATTATTTTACAGAAAGCCGGGCGTGTCTACTCCTACTTCTCGGTGCGAATATTATGTATATAACACAATATAACCTAACCTAATGCAACCTGGTCGCTCGGTGCGAATATTTTCTAAATTCCCAGTCGTGTCGGTTCCGACCGCTCGGCGCGAATATTTTCTAAGTCCCCGGTCGTGTCGGTCCCGACCGCTCGGCGCGAATATTTTCAAAGTCCCCGGTCGTGTCGGTCCCGACCGCTCGGCGCGAACAATTTCCAAGTTCCCGGTCGTGCCGGTCCGTACTTCTCGGTGCGAACATTATATATGTAGAACGTAATATAACCTAACCTAACCCAACCTAACCTCTCGGTGGTATTATTTTACAGAAAGCCGGGCGTGTCTACTCCTACTTCTCGGTGCGAATATTATGTATATAACACAATATAACCTAACCTAATGCAACCTTTTCGCTCGGTGCGAATATTTTCTAAATTCCCAGTCGTGTCGGTTCCGACCGCTCGGCGCGAATATTTTCTAAATCCCCGGTCGTGTCGGTTCCGACCGCTCGGCGCGAATATTTTCTAAGTCCCCGGTCGTGTCGGTCCCGACCTCACAGCGGGAATATTTTCAAAGTCCCCGGTCGTGTCGGTCCCGACCGCTCGGCGCGAACAATTTCCAAGTTCCCGGTCGTGCCGGTCCGTACTTCTCGGTGCGAACATTATATATGTAGAACGTAATATAACCTAACCTAACCCAACCTAACCTCTCGGTGGTATTATTTTACAGAAAGCCGGGCGTGTCTACTCCTACTTCTCGGTGCGAATATTATGTATATAACACAATATAACCTAACCTAATGCAACCTGGTCGCTCGGTGCGAATATTTTCTAAATTCCCAGTCGTGTCGGTTCCGACCGCTCGGCGCGAATATTTTCTAAGTCCCCGGTCGTGTCGGTTCCGACCGCTCGGCGCGAATATTTTCTAAGTCCCCGGTCGTGTCGGTCCCGACCTCACAGCGGGAATATTTTCTAAGTCCCCGGTCGTGTCGGTCCCGACCGCTCGGCGCGAACAATTTCCAAGTTCCCGGTCGTGCCGGTCCGTACTTCTCGGTGCGAACATTATATACGTAGAACGTAATATAACCTAACCTAACCCAACCTAACCTCTCGGTGGTATTATTTTACAGAAAGCCGGGCGTGTCTACTCCTACTTCTCGGTGCGAATATTATGTATATAACACAATATAACCTAACCTAATGCAACCTGGTCGCTCGGTGCGAATATTTTCTAAATTCCCAGTCGTGTCGGTTCCGACCGCTCGGCGCGAATATTTTCTAAGTCCCCGGTCGTGTCGGTCCCGACCGCTCGGCGCGAATATTTTCAAAGTCCCCGGTCGTGTCGGTCCCGACCGCTCGGCGCGAACAATTTCCAAGTTCCCGGTCGTGCCGGTCCGTACTTCTCGGTGCGAACATTATATATGTAGAACGTAATATAACCTAACCTAACCCAACCTAACCTCTCGGTGGTATTATTTTACAGAAAGCCGGGCGTGTCTACTCCTACTTCTCGGTGCGAATATTATGTATATAACACAATATAACCTAACCTAATGCAACCTGGTCGCTCGGTGCGAATATTTTCTAAATTCCCAGTCGTGTCGGTTCCGACCGCTCGGCGCGAATATTTTCTAAGTCCCCGGTCGTGTCGGTCCCGACCGCTCGGCGCGAATATTTTCAAAGTCCCCGGTCGTGTCGGTCCCGACCGCTCGGCGCGAACAATTTCCAAGTTCCCGGTCGTGCCGGTCCGTACTTCTCGGTGCGAACATTATATATGTAGAACGTAATATAACCTAACCTAACCCAACCTAACCTCTCGGTGGTATTATTTTACAGAAAGCCGGGCGTGTCTACTCCTACTTCTCGGTGCGAATATTATGTATATAACACAATATAACCTAACCTAATGCAACCTGGTCGCTCGGTGCGAATATTTTCTAAATTCCCAGTCGTGTCGGTTCCGACCGCTCGGCGCGAATATTTTCTAAGTCCCCGGTCGTGTCGGTCCCGACCGCTCGGCGCGAATATTTTCAAAGTCCCCGGTCGTGTCGGTCCCGACCGCTCGGCGCGAACAATTTCCAAGTTCCCGGTCGTGCCGGTCCGTACTTCTCGGTGCGAACATTATATATGTAGAACGTAATATAACCTAACCTAACCCAACCTAACCTCTCGGTGGTATTATTTTACAGAAAGCCGGGCGTGTCTACTCCTACTTCTCGGTGCGAATATTATGTATATAACACAATATAACCTAACCTAATGCAACCTGGTCGCTCGGTGCGAATATTTTCTAAATTCCCAGTCGTGTCGGTTCCGACCGCTCGGCGCGAATATTTTCTAAGTCCCCGGTCGTGTCGGTTCCGACCGCTCGGCGCGAATATTTTCTAAGTCCCCGGTCGTGTCGGTCCCGACCTCACAGCGGGAATATTTTCTAAGTCCCCGGTCGTGTCGGTCCCGACCGCTCGGCGCGAACAATTTCCAAGTTCCCGGTCGTGCCGGTCCGTACTTCTCGGTGCGAACATTATATATATAGAACGTAATATAACCTAACCTAACCCAACCTAACCTCTCGGTGGTATTATTTTACAGAAAGCCGGGCGTGTCTACTCCTACTTCTCGGTGCGAATATTATGTATATAACACAATATAACCTAACCTAATGCAACCTGGTCGCTCGGTGCGAATATTTTCTAAATTCCCAGTCGTGTCGGTTCCGACCGCTCGGCGCGAACAATTTCCAAGTTCCCGGTCGTGCCGGTCCGTACTTCTCGGTGCGAACATTATATATATAGAACGTAATATAACCTAACCTAACCCAACCTAACCTCTCGGTGGTATTATTTTACAGAAAGCCGGGCGTGTCTACTCCTACTTCTCGGTGCGAATATTATGTATATAACACAATATAACCTAACCTAATGCAACCTGGTCGCTCGGTGCGAATATTTTCTAAATTCCCAGTCGTGTCGGTTCCGACCGCTCGGCGCGAACAATTTCCAAGTTCCCGGTCGTGCCGGTCCGTACTTCTCGGTGCGAACATTATATATGTAGAACGTAATATAACCTAACCTAACCCAACCTAACCTCTCGGTGGTATTATTTTACAGAAAGCCGGGCGTGTCTACTCCTACTTCTCGGTGCGAATATTATGTATATAACATAATATAACCTAACCTAATGCAACCTGGTCGCTCGGTGCGAATATTTTCTAAATTCCCAGTCGTGTCGGTTCCGACCGCTCGGCGCGAACAATTTCCAAGTTCCCGGTCGTGCCGGTCCGTACTTCTCGGTGCGAACATTATATATGTAGAACGTAATATAACCTAACCTAACCCAACCTAACCTCTCGGTGGTATTATTTTACAGAAAGCCGGGCGTGTCTACTCCTACTTCTCGGTGCGAATATTATGTATATAACACAATATAACCTAACCTAATGCAACCTGGTCGCTCGGTGCGAATATTTTCTAAATTCCCAGTCGTGTCGGTTCCGACCGCTCGGCGCGAATATTTTCAAAGTCCCCGGTCGTGTCGGTCCCGACCGCTCGGCGCGAACAATTTCCAAGTTCCCGGTCGTGCCGGTCCGTACTTCTCGGTGCGAACATTATATATATAGAACGTAATATAACCTAACCTAACCCAACCTAACCTCTCGGTGGTATTATTTTACAGAAAGCCGGGCGTGTCTACTCCTACTTCTCGGTGCGAATATTATGTATATAACACAATATAACCTAACCTAATGCAACCTGGTCGCTCGGTGCGAATATTTTCTAAATTCCCAGTCGTGTCGGTTCCGACCGCTCGGCGCGAACAATTTCCAAGTTCCCGGTCGTGCCGGTCCGTACTTCTCGGTGCGAACATTATATATGTAGAACGTAATATAACCTAACCTAACCCAACCTAACCTCTCGGTGGTATTATTTTACAGAAAGCCGGGCGTGTCTACTCCTACTTCTCGGTGCGAATATTATGTATATAACACAATATAACCTAACCTAATGCAACCTGGTCGCTCGGTGCGAATATTTTCTAAATTCCCAGTCGTGTCGGTTCCGACCGCTCGGCGCGAATATTTTCTAAGTCCCCGGTCGTGTCGGTCCCGACCGCTCGGCGCGAACAATTTCCAAGTTCCCGGTCGTGCCGGTCCGTACTTCTCGGTGCGAACATTATATATATAGAACGTAATATAACCTAACCTAACCCAACCTAACCTCTCGGTGGTATTATTTTACAGAAAGCCGGGCGTGTCTACTCCTACTTCTCGGTGCGAATATTATGTATATAACACAATATAACCTAACCTAATGCAACCTGGTCGCTCGGTGCGAATATTTTCTAAATTCCCAGTCGTGTCGGTTCCGACCGCTCGGCGCGAACAATTTCCAAGTTCCCGGTCGTGCCGGTCCGTACTTCTCGGTGCGAACATTATATATGTAGAACGTAATATAACCTAACCTAACCCAACCTAACCTCTCGGTGGTATTATTTTACAGAAAGCCGGGCGTGTCTACTCCTACTTCTCGGTGCGAATATTATGTATATAACATAATATAACCTAACCTAATGCAACCTGGTCGCTCGGTGCGAATATTTTCTAAATTCCCAGTCGTGTCGGTTCCGACCGCTCGGCGCGAACAATTTCCAAGTTCCCGGTCGTGCCGGTCCGTACTTCTCGGTGCGAACATTATATATGTAGAACGTAATATAACCTAACCTAACCCAACCTAACCTCTCGGTGGTATTATTTTACAGAAAGCCGGGCGTGTCTACTCCTACTTCTCGGTGCGAATATTATGTATATAACACAATATAACCTAACCTAATGCAACCTGGTCGCTCGGTGCGAATATTTTCTAAATTCCCAGTCGTGTCGGTTCCGACCGCTCGGCGCGAATATTTTCAAAGTCCCCGGTCGTGTCGGTCCCGACCGCTCGGCGCGAATATTTTCAAAGTCCCCGGTCGTGTCGGTCCCGACCGCTCGGCGCGAACAATTTCCAAGTTCCCGGTCGTGCCGGTCCGTACTTCTCGGTGCGAACATTATATATGTAGAACGTAATATAACCTAACCTAACCCAACCTAACCTCTTGGTGGTATTATTTTACAGAAAGCCGGGCGTGTCTACTCCTACTTCTCGGTGCGAATATTATGTATATAACACAATATAACCTAACCTAATGCAACCTGGTCGCTCGGTGCGAATATTTTCTAAATTCCCAGTCGTGTCGGTTCCGACCGCTCGGCGCGAATATTTTCAAAGTCCCCGGTCGTGTCGGTCCCGACCGCTCGGCGCGAATATTTTCAAAGTCCCCGGTCGTGTCGGTCCCGACCGCTCGGCGCGAACAATTTCCAAGTTCCCGGTCGTGCCGGTCCGTACTTCTCGGTGCGAACATTATATATGTAGAACGTAATATAACCTAACCTAACCCAACCTAACCTCTCGGTGGTATTATTTTACAGAAAGCCGGGCGTGTCTACTCCTACTTCTCGGTGCGAATATTATGTATATAACACAATATAACCTAACCTAATGCAACCTGGTCGCTCGGTGCGAATATTTTCTAAATTCCCAGTCGTGTCGGTTCCGACCGCTCGGCGCGAATATTTTCTAAGTCCCCGGTCGTGTCGGTCCCGACCGCTCGGCGCGAATATTTTCAAAGTCCCCGGTCGTGTCGGTCCCGACCGCTCGGCGCGAACAATTTCCAAGTTCCCGGTCGTGCCGGTCCGTACTTCTCGGTGCGAACATTATATATGTAGAACGTAATATAACCTAACCTAACCCAACCTAACCTCTCGGTGGTATTATTTTACAGAAAGCCGGGCGTGTCTACTCCTACTTCTCGGTGCGAATATTATGTATATAACACAATATAACCTAACCTAATGCAACCTGGTCGCTCGGTGCGAATATTTTCTAAATTCCCAGTCGTGTCGGTTCCGACCGCTCGGCGCGAATATTTTCTAAGTCCCCGGTCGTGTCGGTCCCGACCGCTCGGCGCGAATATTTTCAAAGTCCCCGGTCGTGTCGGTCCCGACCGCTCGGCGCGAACAATTTCCAAGTTCCCGGTCGTGCCGGTCCGTACTTCTCGGTGCGAACATTATATATGTAGAACGTAATATAACCTAACCTAACCCAACCTAACCTCTCGGTGGTATTATTTTACAGAAAGCCGGGCGTGTCTACTCCTACTTCTCGGTGCGAATATTATGTATATAACACAATATAACCTAACCTAATGCAACCTGGTCGCTCGGTGCGAATATTTTCTAAATTCCCAGTCGTGTCGGTTCCGACCGCTCGGCGCGAATATTTTCTAAGTCCCCGGTCGTGTCGGTCCCGACCGCTCGGCGCGAATATTTTCAAAGTCCCCGGTCGTGTCGGTCCCGACCGCTCGGCGCGAATATTTTCAAAGTCCCCGGTCGTGTCGGTCCCGACCGCTCGGCGCGAACAATTTCCAAGTTCCCGGTCGTGCCGGTCCGTACTTCTCGGTGCGAACATTATATATATAGAACGTAATATAACCTAACCTAACCCAACCTAACCTCTCGGTGGTATTATTTTACAGAAAGCCGGGCGTGTCTACTCCTACTTCTCGGTGCGAATATTATGTATATAACACAATATAACCTAACCTAATGCAACCTGGTCGCTCGGTGCGAATATTTTCTAAATTCCCAGTCGTGTCGGTTCCGACCGCTCGGCGCGAATATTTTCTAAGTCCCCGGTCGTGTCGGTTCCGACCGCTCGGCGCGAATATTTTCTAAGTCCCCGGTCGTGTCGGTCCCGACCTCACAGCGGGAATATTTTCTAAGTCCCCGGTCGTGTCGGTCCCGACCGCTCGGCGCGAACAATTTCCAAGTTCCCGGTCGTGCCGGTCCGTACTTCTCGGTGCGAACATTATATATGTAGAACGTAATATAACCTAACCTAACCCAACCTAACCTCTCGGTGGTATTATTTTACAGAAAGCCGGGCGTGTCTACTCCTACTTCTCGGTGCGAATATTATGTATATAACACAATATAACCTAACCTAATGCAACCTGGTCGCTCGGTGCGAATATTTTCTAAATTCCCAGTCGTGTCGGTTCCGACCGCTCGGCGCGAACAATTTCCAAGTTCCCGGTCGTGCCGGTCCGTACTTCTCGGTGCGAACATTATATATGTAGAACGTAATATAACCTAACCTAACCCAACCTAACCTCTCGGTGGTATTATTTTACAGAAAGCCGGGCGTGTCTACTCCTACTTCTCGGTGCGAATATTATGTATATAACATAATATAACCTAACCTAATGCAACCTGGTCGCTCGGTGCGAATATTTTCTAAATTCCCCGGTCGTGTCGGTCCCGACCGCTCGGCGCGAACAATTTCCAAGTTCCCGGTCGTGCCGGTCCGTACTTCTCGGTGCGAACATTATATATGTAGAACGTAATATAACCTAACCTAACCCAACCTAACCTCTCGGTGGTATTATTTTACAGAAAGCCGGGCGTGTCTACTCCTACTTCTCGGTGCGAATATTATGTATATAACACAATATAACCTAACCTAATGCAACCTGGTCGCTCGGTGCGAATATTTTCTAAATTCCCAGTCGTGTCGGTTCCGACCGCTCGGCGCGAATATTTTCAAAGTCCCCGGTCGTGTCGGTCCCGACCGCTCGGCGCGAATA
Source organism: Xylocopa violacea (assembly GCA_963969225.1). Lineage (NCBI taxonomy): Eukaryota > Metazoa > Arthropoda > Insecta > Hymenoptera > Apidae > Xylocopa > Xylocopa violacea. The sequence continues at coordinate 102,688 of CAXAJV010001211.1, read as the reverse complement.
TTTTCAAAGTCCCCGGTCGTGTCGGTCCCGACCGCTCGGCGCGAACAATTTCCAAGTTCCCGGTCGTGCCGGTCCGTACTTCTCGGTGCGAACATTATATATGTAGAACGTAATATAACCGAACCTAACCCAACCTAACCTCTCGGTGGTATTATTTTACAGAAAGCCGGGCGTGTCTACTCCTACTTCTCGGTGCGAATATTATGTATATAACACAATATAACCTAACCTAATGCAACCTGGTCGCTCGGTGCGAATATTTTCTAAATTCCCAGTCGTGTCGGTTCCGACCGCTCGGCGCGAATATTTTCTAAGTCCCCGGTCGTGTCGGTCCCGACCGCTCGGCGCGAATATTTTCAAAGTCCCCGGTCGTGTCGGTCCCGACCGCTCGGCGCGAATATTTTCAAAGTCCCCGGTCGTGTCGGTTCCGACCGCTCGGCGCGAACAATTTCCAAGTTCCCGGTCGTGCCGGTCCGTACTTCTCGGTGCGAACATTATATATGTAGAACGTAATATAACCTAACCTAACCCAACCTAACCTCTCGGTGGTATTATTTTACAGAAAGCCGGGCGTGTCTACTCCTACTTCTCGGTGCGAATATTATGTATATAACATAATATAACCTAACCTAATGCAACCTGGTCGCTCGGTGCGAATATTTTCTAAATTCCCAGTCGTGTCGGTTCCGACCGCTCGGCGCGAACAATTTCCAAGTTCCCGGTCGTGCCGGTCCGTACTTCTCGGTGCGAACATTATATATGTAGAACGTAATATAACCTAACCTAACCCAACCTAACCTCTCGGTGGTATTATTTTACAGAAAGCCGGGCGTGTCTACTCCTACTTCTCGGTGCGAATATTATGTATATAACACAATATAACCTAACCTAATGCAACCTGGTCGCTCGGTGCGAATATTTTCTAAATTCCCAGTCGTGTCGGTTCCGACCGCTCGGCGCGAATATTTTCTAAGTCCCCGGTCGTGTCGGTCCCGACCGCTCGGCGCGAATATTTTCAAAGTCCCCGGTCGTGTCGGTCCCGACCGCTCGGCGCGAATATTTTCAAAGTCCCCGGTCGTGTCGGTCCCGACCGCTCGGCGCGAACAATTTCCAAGTTCCCGGTCGTGCCGGTCCGTACTTCTCGGTGCGAACATTATATATGTAGAACGTAATATAACCTAACCTAACCCAACCTAACCTCTCGGTGGTATTATTTTACAGAAAGCCGGGCGTGTCTACTCCTACTTCTCGGTGCGAATATTATGTATATAACACAATATAACCTAACCTAATGCAACCTGGTCGCTCGGTGCGAATATTTTCTAAATTCCCAGTCGTGTCGGTTCCGACCGCTCGGCGCGAATATTTTCTAAGTCCCCGGTCGTGTCGGTCCCGACCGCTCGGCGCGAATATTTTCAAAGTCCCCGGTCGTGTCGGTCCCGACCGCTCGGCGCGAACAATTTCCAAGTTCCCGGTCGTGCCGGTCCGTACTTCTCGGTGCGAACATTATATATGTAGAACGTAATATAACCTAACCTAACCCAACCTAACCTCTCGGTGGTATTATTTTACAGAAAGCCGGGCGTGTCTACTCCTACTTCTCGGTGCGAATATTATGTATATAACACAATATAACCTAACCTAATGCAACCTGGTCGCTCGGTGCGAATATTTTCTAAATTCCCAGTCGTGTCGGTTCCGACCGCTCGGCGCGAATATTTTCTAAGTCCCCGGTCGTGTCGGTCCCGACCGCTCGGCGCGAATATTTTCAAAGTCCCCGGTCGTGTCGGTCCCGACCGCTCGGCGCGAACAATTTCCAAGTTCCCGGTCGTGCCGGTCCGTACTTCTCGGTGCGAACATTATATATGTAGAACGTAATATAACCTAACCTAACCCAACCTAACCTCTCGGTGGTATTATTTTACAGAAAGCCGGGCGTGTCTACTCCTACTTCTCGGTGCGAATATTATGTATATAACACAATATAACCTAACCTAATGCAACCTGGTCGCTCGGTGCGAATATTTTCTAAATTCCCAGTCGTGTCGGTTCCGACCGCTCGGCGCGAATATTTTCTAAGTCCCCGGTCGTGTCGGTCCCGACCGCTCGGCGCGAATATTTTCAAAGTCCCCGGTCGTGTCGGTCCCGACCGCTCGGCGCGAACAATTTCCAAGTTCCCGGTCGTGCCGGTCCGTACTTCTCGGTGCGAACATTATATATGTAGAACGTAATATAACCTAACCTAACCCAACCTAACCTCTCGGTGGTATTATTTTACAGAAAGCCGGGCGTGTCTACTCCTACTTCTCGGTGCGAATATTATGTATATAACACAATATAACCTAACCTAATGCAACCTGGTCGCTCGGTGCGAATATTTTCTAAATTCCCAGTCGTGTCGGTTCCGACCGCTCGGCGCGAATATTTTCTAAGTCCCCGGTCGTGTCGGTTCCGACCGCTCGGCGCGAATATTTTCTAAGTCCCCGGTCGTGTCGGTCCCGACCTCACAGCGGGAATATTTTCTAAGTCCCCGGTCGTGTCGGTCCCGACCGCTCGGCGCGAACAATTTCCAAGTTCCCGGTCGTGCCGGTCCGTACTTCTCGGTGCGAACATTATATATGTAGAACGTAATATAACCTAACCTAACCCAACCTAACCTCTCGGTGGTATTATTTTACAGAAAGCCGGGCGTGTCTACTCCTACTTCTCGGTGCGAATATTATGTATATAACACAATATAACCTAACCTAATGCAACCTGGTCGCTCGGTGCGAATATTTTCTAAATTCCCAGTCGTGTCGGTTCCGACCGCTCGGCGCGAACAATTTCCAAGTTCCCGGTCGTGCCGGTCCGTACTTCTCGGTGCGAACATTATATATGTAGAACGTAATATAACCTAACCTAACCCAACCTAACCTCTCGGTGGTATTATTTTACAGAAAGCCGGGCGTGTCTACTCCTACTTCTCGGTGCGAATATTATGTATATAACATAATATAACCTAACCTAATGCAACCTGGTCGCTCGGTGCGAATATTTTCTAAATTCCCAGTCGTGTCGGTTCCGACCGCTCGGCGCGAACAATTTCCAAGTTCCCGGTCGTGCCGGTCCGTACTTCTCGGTGCGAACATTATATATGTAGAACGTAATATAACCTAACCTAACCCAACCTAACCTCTCGGTGGTATTATTTTACAGAAAGCCGGGCGTGTCTACTCCTACTTCTCGGTGCGAATATTATGTATATAACACAATATAACCTAACCTAATGCAACCTGGTCGCTCGGTGCGAATATTTTCTAAATTCCCAGTCGTGTCGGTTCCGACCGCTCGGCGCGAATATTTTCAAAGTCCCCGGTCGTGTCGGTCCCGACCGCTCGGCGCGAATATTTTCAAAGTCCCCGGTCGTGTCGGTCCCGACCGCTCGGCGCGAACAATTTCCAAGTTCCCGGTCGTGCCGGTCCGTACTTCTCGGTGCGAACATTATATATGTAGAACGTAATATAACCGAACCTAACCCAACCTAACCTCTCGGTGGTATTATTTTACAGAAAGCCGGGCGTGTCTACTCCTACTTCTCGGTGCGAATATTATGTATATAACACAATATAACCTAACCTAATGCAACCTGGTCGCTCGGTGCGAATATTTTCTAAATTCCCAGTCGTGTCGGTTCCGACCGCTCGGCGCGAATATTTTCTAAGTCCCCGGTCGTGTCGGTCCCGACCGCTCGGCGCGAATATTTTCAAAGTCCCCGGTCGTGTCGGTCCCGACCGCTCGGCGCGAATATTTTCAAAGTCCCCGGTCGTGTCGGTTCCGACCGCTCGGCGCGAACAATTTCCAAGTTCCCGGTCGTGCCGGTCCGTACTTCTCGGTGCGAACATTATATATGTAGAACGTAATATAACCTAACCTAACCCAACCTAACCTCTCGGTGGTATTATTTTACAGAAAGCCGGGCGTGTCTACTCCTACTTCTCGGTGCGAATATTATGTATATAACATAATATAACCTAACCTAATGCAACCTGGTCGCTCGGTGCGAATATTTTCTAAATTCCCAGTCGTGTCGGTTCCGACCGCTCGGCGCGAACAATTTCCAAGTTCCCGGTCGTGCCGGTCCGTACTTCTCGGTGCGAACATTATATATGTAGAACGTAATATAACCTAACCTAACCCAACCTAACCTCTCGGTGGTATTATTTTACAGAAAGCCGGGCGTGTCTACTCCTACTTCTCGGTGCGAATATTATGTATATAACACAATATAACCTAACCTAATGCAACCTGGTCGCTCGGTGCGAATATTTTCTAAATTCCCAGTCGTGTCGGTTCCGACCGCTCGGCGCGAATATTTTCTAAGTCCCCGGTCGTGTCGGTCCCGACCGCTCGGCGCGAATATTTTCAAAGTCCCCGGTCGTGTCGGTCCCGACCGCTCGGCGCGAATATTTTCAAAGTCCCCGGTCGTGTCGGTCCCGACCGCTCGGCGCGAACAATTTCCAAGTTCCCGGTCGTGCCGGTCCGTACTTCTCGGTGCGAACATTATATATGTAGAACGTAATATAACCTAACCTAACCCAACCTAACCTCTCGGTGGTATTATTTTACAGAAAGCCGGGCGTGTCTACTCCTACTTCTCGGTGCGAATATTATGTATATAACACAATATAACCTAACCTAATGCAACCTGGTCGCTCGGTGCGAATATTTTCTAAATTCCCAGTCGTGTCGGTTCCGACCGCTCGGCGCGAATATTTTCTAAGTCCCCGGTCGTGTCGGTCCCGACCGCTCGGCGCGAATATTTTCAAAGTCCCCGGTCGTGTCGGTCCCGACCGCTCGGCGCGAACAATTTCCAAGTTCCCGGTCGTGCCGGTCCGTACTTCTCGGTGCGAACATTATATATGTAGAACGTAATATAACCTAACCTAACCCAACCTAACCTCTCGGTGGTATTATTTTACAGAAAGCCGGGCGTGTCTACTCCTACTTCTCGGTGCGAATATTATGTATATAACACAATATAACCTAACCTAATGCAACCTGGTCGCTCGGTGCGAATATTTTCTAAATTCCCAGTCGTGTCGGTTCCGACCGCTCGGCGCGAATATTTTCTAAGTCCCCGGTCGTGTCGGTCCCGACCGCTCGGCGCGAATATTTTCAAAGTCCCCGGTCGTGTCGGTCCCGACCGCTCGGCGCGAACAATTTCCAAGTTCCCGGTCGTGCCGGTCCGTACTTCTCGGTGCGAACATTATATATGTAGAACGTAATATAACCTAACCTAACCCAACCTAACCTCTCGGTGGTATTATTTTACAGAAAGCCGGGCGTGTCTACTCCTACTTCTCGGTGCGAATATTATGTATATAACACAATATAACCTAACCTAATGCAACCTGGTCGCTCGGTGCGAATATTTTCTAAATTCCCAGTCGTGTCGGTTCCGACCGCTCGGCGCGAATATTTTCTAAGTCCCCGGTCGTGTCGGTCCCGACCGCTCGGCGCGAATATTTTCAAAGTCCCCGGTCGTGTCGGTCCCGACCGCTCGGCGCGAACAATTTCCAAGTTCCCGGTCGTGCCGGTCCGTACTTCTCGGTGCGAACATTATATATGTAGAACGTAATATAACCTAACCTAACCCAACCTAACCTCTCGGTGGTATTATTTTACAGAAAGCCGGGCGTGTCTACTCCTACTTCTCGGTGCGAATATTATGTATATAACACAATATAACCTAACCTAATGCAACCTGGTCGCTCGGTGCGAATATTTTCTAAATTCCCAGTCGTGTCGGTTCCGACCGCTCGGCGCGAATATTTTCTAAGTCCCCGGTCGTGTCGGTCCCGACCGCTCGGCGCGAATATTTTCAAAGTCCCCGGTCGTGTCGGTCCCGACCGCTCGGCGCGAATATTTTCAAAGTCCCCGGTCGTGTCGGTCCCGACCGCTCGGCGCGAACAATTTCCAAGTTCCCGGTCGTGCCGGTCCGTACTTCTCGGTGCGAACATTATATATGTAGAACGTAATATAACCTAACCTAACCCAACCTAACCTCTCGGTGGTATTATTTTACAGAAAGCCGGGCGTGTCTACTCCTACTTCTCGGTGCGAATATTATGTATATAACACAATATAACCTAACCTAATGCAACCTGGTCGCTCGGTGCGAATATTTTCTAAATTCCCAGTCGTGTCGGTTCCGACCGCTCGGCGCGAACAATTTCCAAGTTCCCGGTCGTGCCGGTCCGTACTTCTCGGTGCGAACATTATATATGTAGAACGTAATATAACCTAACCTAACCCAACCTAACCTCTCGGTGGTATTATTTTACAGAAAGCCGGGCGTGTCTACTCCTACTTCTCGGTGCGAATATTATGTATATAACATAATATAACCTAACCTAATGCAACCTGGTCGCTCGTTGCGAATATTTTCTAAATTCCCAGTCGTGTCGGTTCCGACCGCTCGGCGCGAACAATTTCCAAGTTCCCGGTCGTGCCGGTCCGTACTTCTCGGTGCGAACATTATATATGTAGAACGTAATATAACCTAACCTAACCCAACCTAACCTCTCGGTGGTATTATTTTACAGAAAGCCGGGCGTGTCTACTCCTACTTCTCGGTGCGAATATTATGTATATAACACAATATAACCTAACCTAATGCAACCTGGTCGCTCGGTGCGAATATTTTCTAAATTCCCAGTCGTGTCGGTTCCGACCGCTCGGCGCGAATATTTTCAAAGTCCCCGGTCGTGTCGGTCCCGACCGCTCGGCGCGAATATTTTCAAAGTCCCCGGTCGTGTCGGTCCCGACCGCTCGGCGCGAACAATTTCCAAGTTCCCGGTCGTGCCGGTCCGTACTTCTCGGTGCGAACATTATATATGTAGAACGTAATATAACCTAACCTAACCCAACCTAACCTCTCGGTGGTATTATTTTACAGAAAGCCGGGCGTGTCTACTCCTACTTCTCGGTGCGAATATTATGTATATAACACAATATAACCTAACCTAATGCAACCTGGTCGCTCGGTGCGAATATTTTCTAAATTCCCAGTCGTGTCGGTTCCGACCGCTCGGCGCGAATATTTTCTAAGTCCCCGGTCGTGTCGGTCCCGACCGCTCGGCGCGAATATTTTCAAAGTCCCCGGTCGTGTCGGTCCCGACCGCTCGGCGCGAACAATTTCCAAGTTCCCGGTCGTGCCGGTCCGTACTTCTCGGTGCGAACATTATATATGTAGAACGTAATATAACCTAACCTAACCCAACCTAACCTCTCGGTGGTATTATTTTACAGAAAGCCGGGCGTGTCTACTCCTACTTCTCGGTGCGAATATTATGTATATAACACAATATAACCTAACCTAATGCAACCTGGTCGCTCGGTGCGAATATTTTCTAAATTCCCAGTCGTGTCGGTTCCGACCGCTCGGCGCGAATATTTTCTAAGTCCCCGGTCGTGTCGGTCCCGACCGCTCGGCGCGAATATTTTCAAAGTCCCCGGTCGTGTCGGTCCCGACCGCTCGGCGCGAACAATTTCCAAGTTCCCGGTCGTGCCGGTCCGTACTTCTCGGTGCGAACATTATATATGTAGAACGTAATATAACCTAACCTAACCCAACCTAACCTCTCGGTGGTATTATTTTACAGAAAGCCGGGCGTGTCTACTCCTACTTCTCGGTGCGAATATTATGTATATAACACAATATAACCTAACCTAATGCAACCTGGTCGCTCGGTGCGAATATTTTCTAAATTCCCAGTCGTGTCGGTTCCGACCGCTCGGCGCGAATATTTTCTAAGTCCCCGGTCGTGTCGGTTCCGACCGCTCGGCGCGAATATTTTCTAAGTCCCCGGTCGTGTCGGTCCCGACCTCACAGCGGGAATATTTTCTAAGTCCCCGGTCGTGTCGGTCCCGACCGCTCGGCGCGAACAATTTCCAAGTTCCCGGTCGTGCCGGTCCGTACTTCTCGGTGCGAACATTATATATGTAGAACGTAATATAACCTAACCTAACCCAACCTAACCTCTCGGTGGTATTATTTTACAGAAAGCCGGGCGTGTCTACTCCTACTTCTCGGTGCGAATATTATGTATATAACACAATATAACCTAACCTAATGCAACCTGGTCGCTCGGTGCGAATATTTTCTAAATTCCCAGTCGTGTCGGTTCCGACCGCTCGGCGCGAACAATTTCCAAGTTCCCGGTCGTGCCGGTCCGTACTTCTCGGTGCGAACATTATATATGTAGAACGTAATATAACCTAACCTAACCCAACCTAACCTCTCGGTGGTATTATTTTACAGAAAGCCGGGCGTGTCTACTCCTACTTCTCGGTGCGAATATTATGTATATAACATAATATAACCTAACCTAATGCAACCTGGTCGCTCGGTGCGAATATTTTCTAAATTCCCAGTCGTGTCGGTTCCGACCGCTCGGCGCGAACAATTTCCAAGTTCCCGGTCGTGCCGGTCCGTACTTCTCGGTGCGAACATTATATATGTAGAACGTAATATAACCTAACCTAACCCAACCTAACCTCTCGGTGGTATTATTTTACAGAAAGCCGGGCGTGTCTACTCCTACTTCTCGGTGCGAATATTATGTATATAACACAATATAACCTAACCTAATGCAACCTGGTCGCTCGGTGCGAATATTTTCTAAATTCCCAGTCGTGTCGGTTCCGACCGCTCGGCGCGAATATTTTCAAAGTCCCCGGTCGTGTCGGTCCCGACCGCTCGGCGCGAATATTTTCAAAGTCCCCGGTCGTGTCGGTCCCGACCGCTCGGCGCGAACAATTTCCAAGTTCCCGGTCGTGCCGGTCCGTACTTCTCGGTGCGAACATTATATATGTAGAACGTAATATAACCGAACCTAACCCAACCTAACCTCTCGGTGGTATTATTTTACAGAAAGCCGGGCGTGTCTACTCCTACTTCTCGGTGCGAATATTATGTATATAACACAATATAACCTAACCTAATGCAACCTGGTCGCTCGGTGCGAATATTTTCTAAATTCCCAGTCGTGTCGGTTCCGACCGCTCGGCGCGAATATTTTCTAAGTCCCCGGTCGTGTCGGTCCCGACCGCTCGGCGCGAATATTTTCAAAGTCCCCGGTCGTGTCGGTCCCGACCGCTCGGCGCGAATATTTTCAAAGTCCCCGGTCGTGTCGGTTCCGACCGCTCGGCGCGAACAATTTCCAAGTTCCCGGTCGTGCCGGTCCGTACTTCTCGGTGCGAACATTATATATGTAGAACGTAATATAACCTAACCTAACCCAACCTAACCTCTCGGTGGTATTATTTTACAGAAAGCCGGGCGTGTCTACTCCTACTTCTCGGTGCGAATATTATGTATATAACACAATATAACCTAACCTAATGCAACCTGGTCGCTCGGTGCGAATATTTTCTAAATTCCCAGTCGTGTCGGTTCCGACCGCTCGGCGCGAATATTTTCTAAGTCCCCGGTCGTGTCGGTCCCGACCGCTCGGCGCGAATATTTTCAAAGTCCCCGGTCGTGTCGGTCCCGACCGCTCGGCGCGAACAATTTCCAAGTTCCCGGTCGTGCCGGTCCGTACTTCTCGGTGCGAACATTATATATGTAGAACGTAATATAACCTAACCTAACCCAACCTAACCTCTCGGTGGTATTATTTTACAGAAAGCCGGGCGTGTCTACTCCTACTTCTCGGTGCGAATATTATGTATATAACACAATATAACCTAACCTAATGCAACCTGGTCGCTCGGTGCGAATATTTTCTAAATTCCCAGTCGTGTCGGTTCCGACCGCTCGGCGCGAATATTTTCTAAGTCCCCGGTCGTGTCGGTTCCGACCGCTCGGCGCGAATATTTTCTAAGTCCCCGGTCGTGTCGGTCCCGACCTCACAGCGGGAATATTTTCTAAGTCCCCGGTCGTGTCGGTCCCGACCGCTCGGCGCGAACAATTTCCAAGTTCCCGGTCGTGCCGGTCCGTACTTCTCGGTGCGAACATTATATATGTAGAACGTAATATAACCTAACCTAACCCAACCTAACCTCTCGGTGGTATTATTTTACAGAAAGCCGGGCGTGTCTACTCCTACTTCTCGGTGCGAATATTATGTATATAACACAATATAACCTAACCTAATGCAACCTGGTCGCTCGGTGCGAATATTTTCTAAATTCCCAGTCGTGTCGGTTCCGACCGCTCGGCGCGAACAATTTCCAAGTTCCCGGTCGTGCCGGTCCGTACTTCTCGGTGCGAACATTATATATGTAGAACGTAATATAACCTAACCTAACCCAACCTAACCTCTCGGTGGTATTATTTTACAGAAAGCCGGGCGTGTCTACTCCTACTTCTCGGTGCGAATATTATGTATATAACATAATATAACCTAACCTAATGCAACCTGGTCGCTCGGTGCGAATATTTTCTAAATTCCCAGTCGTGTCGGTTCCGACCGCTCGGCGCGAACAATTTCCAAGTTCCCGGTCGTGCCGGTCCGTACTTCTCGGTGCGAACATTATATATGTAGAACGTAATATAACCTAACCTAACCCAACCTAACCTCTCGGTGGTATTATTTTACAGAAAGCCGGGCGTGTCTACTCCTACTTCTCGGTGCGAATATTATGTATATAACACAATATAACCTAACCTAATGCAACCTGGTCGCTCGGTGCGAATATTTTCTAAATTCCCAGTCGTGTCGGTTCCGACCGCTCGGCGCGAATATTTTCAAAGTCCCCGGTCGTGTCGGTCCCGACCGCTCGGCGCGAATATTTTCAAAGTCCCCGGTCGTGTCGGTCCCGACCGCTCGGCGCGAACAATTTCCAAGTTCCCGGTCGTGCCGGTCCGTACTTCTCGGTGCGAACATTATATATGTAGAACGTAATATAACCGAACCTAACCCAACCTAACCTCTCGGTGGTATTATTTTACAGAAAGCCGGGCGTGTCTACTCCTACTTCTCGGTGCGAATATTATGTATATAACACAATATAACCTAACCTAATGCAACCTGGTCGCTCGGTGCGAATATTTTCTAAATTCCCAGTCGTGTCGGTTCCGACCGCTCGGCGCGAATATTTTCTAAGTCCCCGGTCGTGTCGGTCCCGACCGCTCGGCGCGAATATTTTCAAAGTCCCCGGTCGTGTCGGTCCCGACCGCTCGGCGCGAATATTTTCAAAGTCCCCGGTCGTGTCGGTTCCGACCGCTCGGCGCGAACAATTTCCAAGTTCCCGGTCGTGCCGGTCCGTACTTCTCGGTGCGAACATTATATATGTAGAACGTAATATAACCTAACCTAACCCAACCTAACCTCTCGGTGGTATTATTTTACAGAAAGCCGGGCGTGTCTACTCCTACTTCTCGGTGCGAATATTATGTATATAACATAATATAACCTAACCTAATGCAACCTGGTCGCTCGGTGCGAATATTTTCTAAATTCCCAGTCGTGTCGGTTCCGACCGCTCGGCGCGAACAATTTCCAAGTTCCCGGTCGTGCCGGTCCGTACTTCTCGGTGCGAACATTATATATGTAGAACGTAATATAACCTAACCTAACCCAACCTAACCTCTCGGTGGTATTATTTTACAGAAAGCCGGGCGTGTCTACTCCTACTTCTCGGTGCGAATATTATGTATATAACACAATATAACCTAACCTAATGCAACCTGGTCGCTCGGTGCGAATATTTTTTAAATTCCCAGTCGTGTCGGTTCCGACCGCTCGGCGCGAATATTTTCTAAGTCCCCGGTCGTGTCGGTCCCGACCGCTCGGCGCGAATATTTTCAAAGTCCCCGGTCGTGTCGGTCCCGACCGCTCGGCGCGAATATTTTCAAAGTCCCCGGTCGTGTCGGTTCCGACCGCTCGGCGCGAACAATTTCCAAGTTCCCGGTCGTGCCGGTCCGTACTTCTCGGTGCGAACATTATATATGTAGAACGTAATATAACCTAACCTAACCCAACCTAACCTCTCGGTGGTATTATTTTACAGAAAGCCGGGCGTGTCTACTCCTACTTCTCGGTGCGAATATTATGTATATAACACAATATAACCTAACCTAATGCAACCTGGTCGCTCGGTGCGAATATTTTCTAAATTCCCAGTCGTGTCGGTTCCGACCGCTCGGCGCGAATATTTTCTAAGTCCCCGGTCGTGTCGGTCCCGACCGCTCGGCGCGAATATTTTCAAAGTCCCCGGTCGTGTCGGTCCCGACCGCTCGGCGCGAACAATTTCCAAGTTCCCGGTCGTGCCGGTCCGTACTTCTCGGTGCGAACATTATATATGTAGAACGTAATATAACCTAACCTAACCCAACCTAACCTCTCGGTGGTATTATTTTACAGAAAGCCGGGCGTGTCTACTCCTACTTCTCGGTGCGAATATTATGTATATAACACAATATAACCTAACCTAATGCAACCTGGTCGCTCGGTGCGAATATTTTCTAAATTCCCAGTCGTGTCGGTTCCGACCGCTCGGCGCGAATATTTTCTAAGTCCCCGGTCGTGTCGGTCCCGACCGCTCGGCGCGAATATTTTCAAAGTCCCCGGTCGTGTCGGTCCCGACCGCTCGGCGCGAACAATTTCCAAGTTCCCGGTCGTGCCGGTCCGTACTTCTCGGTGCGAACATTATATATGTAGAACGTAATATAACCTAACCTAACCCAACCTAACCTCTCGGTGGTATTATTTTACAGAAAGCCGGGCGTGTCTACTCCTACTTCTCGGTGCGAATATTATGTATATAACACAATATAACCTAACCTAATGCAACCTGGTCGCTCGGTGCGAATATTTTCTAAATTCCCAGTCGTGTCGGTTCCGACCGCTCGGCGCGAATATTTTCTAAGTCCCCGGTCGTGTCGGTCCCGACCGCTCGGCGCGAATATTTTCAAAGTCCCCGGTCGTGTCGGTCCCGACCGCTCGGCGCGAACAATTTCCAAGTTCCCGGTCGTGCCGGTCCGTACTTCTCGGTGCGAACATTATATATGTAGAACGTAATATAACCTAACCTAACCCAACCTAACCTCTCGGTGGTATTATTTTACAGAAAGCCGGGCGTGTCTACTCCTACTTCTCGGTGCGAATATTATGTATATAACACAATATAACCTAACCTAATGCAACCTGGTCGCTCGGTGCGAATATTTTCTAAATTCCCAGTCGTGTCGGTTCCGACCGCTCGGCGCGAATATTTTCTAAGTCCCCGGTCGTGTCGGTCCCGACCGCTCGGCGCGAATATTTTCAAAGTCCCCGGTCGTGTCGGTCCCGACCGCTCGGCGCGAATATTTTCAAAGTCCCCGGTCGTGTCGGTCCCGACCGCTCGGCGCGAACAATTTCCAAGTTCCCGGTCGTGCCGGTCCGTACTTCTCGGTGCGAACATTATATATGTAGAACGTAATATAACCTAACCTAACCCAGCCTAACCTCTCGGTGGTATTATTTTACAGAAAGCCGGGCGTGTCTACTCCTACTTCTCGGTGCGAATATTATGTATATAACACAATATAACCTAACCTAATGCAACCTGGTCGCTCGGTGCGAATATTTTCTAAATTCCCAGTCGTGTCGGTTCCGACCGCTCGGCGCGAACAATTTCCAAGTTCCCGGTCGTGCCGGTCCGTACTTCTCGGTGCGAACATTATATATGTAGAACGTAATATAACCTAACCTAACCCAACCTAACCTCTCGGTGGTATTATTTTACAGAAAGCCGGGCGTGTCTACTCCTACTTCTCGGTGCGAATATTATGTATATAACATAATATAACCTAACCTAATGCAACCTGGTCGCTCGTTGCGAATATTTTCTAAATTCCCAGTCGTGTCGGTTCCGACCGCTCGGCGCGAACAATTTCCAAGTTCCCGGTCGTGCCGGTCCGTACTTCTCGGTGCGAACATTATATATGTAGAACGTAATATAACCTAACCTAACCCAACCTAACCTCTCGGTGGTATTATTTTACAGAAAGCCGGGCGTGTCTACTCCTACTTCTCGGTGCGAATATTATGTATATAACACAATATAACCTAACCTAATGCAACCTGGTCGCTCGGTGCGAATATTTTCTAAATTCCCAGTCGTGTCGGTTCCGACCGCTCGGCGCGAATATTTTCAAAGTCCCCGGTCGTGTCGGTCCCGACCGCTCGGCGCGAATATTTTCAAAGTCCCCGGTCGTGTCGGTCCCGACCGCTCGGCGCGAACAATTTCCAAGTTCCCGGTCGTGCCGGTCCGTACTTCTCGGTGCGAACATTATATATGTAGAACGTAATATAACCTAACCTAACCCAACCTAACCTCTCGGTGGTATTATTTTACAGAAAGCCGGGCGTGTCTACTCCTACTTCTCGGTGCGAATATTATGTATATAACACAATATAACCTAACCTAATGCAACCTGGTCGCTCGGTGCGAATATTTTTTAAATTCCCAGTCGTGTCGGTTCCGACCGCTCGGCGCGAATATTTTCTAAGTCCCCGGTCGTGTCGGTCCCGACCGCTCGGCGCGAATATTTTCAAAGTCCCCGGTCGTGTCGGTCCCGACCGCTCGGCGCGAATATTTTCAAAGTCCCCGGTCGTGTCGGTTCCGACCGCTCGGCGCGAACAATTTCCAAGTTCCCGGTCGTGCCGGTCCGTACTTCTCGGTGCGAACATTATATATGTAGAACGTAATATAACCTAACCTAACCCAACCTAACCTCTCGGTGGTATTATTTTACAGAAAGCCGGGCGTGTCTACTCCTACTTCTCGGTGCGAATATTATGTATATAACATAATATAACCTAACCTAATGCAACCTGGTCGCTCGGTGCGAATATTTTCTAAATTCCCAGTCGTGTCGGTTCCGACCGCTCGGCGCGAACAATTTCCAAGTTCCCGGTCGTGCCGGTCCGTACTTCTCGGTGCGAACATTATATATGTAGAACGTAATATAACCTAACCTAACCCAACCTAACCTCTCGGTTGTATTATTTTACAGAAAGCCGGGCGTGTCTACTCCTACTTCTCGGTGCGAATATTATGTATATAACACAATATAACCTAACCTAATGCAACCTGGTCGCTCGGTGCGAATATTTTCTAAATTCCCAGTCGTGTCGGTTCCGACCGCTCGGCGCGAATATTTTCTAAGTCCCCGGTCGTGTCGGTCCCGACCGCTCGGCGCGAATATTTTCAAAGTCCCCGGTCGTGTCGGTCCCGACCGCTCGGCGCGAATATTTTCAAAGTCCCCGGTCGTGTCGGTCCCGACCGCTCGGCGCGAACAATTTCCAAGTTCCCGGTCGTGCCGGTCCGTACTTCTCGGTGCGAACATTATATATGTAGAACGTAATATAACCTAACCTAACCCAACCTAACCTCTCGGTGGTATTATTTTACAGAAAGCCGGGCGTGTCTACTCCTACTTCTCGGTGCGAATATTATGTATATAACACAATATAACCTAACCTAATGCAACCTGGTCGCTCGGTGCGAATATTTTCTAAATTCCCGGTCGTGTCGGTCCCGACCGCTCGGCGCGAATATTTTCAAAGTCCCCGGTCGTGTCGGTCCCGACCGCTCGGCGCGAATATTTTCAAAGTCCCCGGTCGTGTCGGTCCCGACCGCTCGGCGCGAACAATTTCCAAGTTCCCGGTCGTGCCGGTCCGTACTTCTCGGTGCGAACATTATATATGTAGAACGTAATATAACCTAACCTAACCCAACCTAACCTCTCGGTGGTATTATTTTACAGAAAGCCGGGCGTGTCTACTCCTACTTCTCGGTGCGAATATTATGTATATAACACAATATAACCTAACCTAATGCAACCTGGTCGCTCGGTGCGAATATTTTCTAAATTCCCAGTCGTGTCGGTTCCGACCGCTCGGCGCGAATATTTTCTAAGTCCCCGGTCGTGTCGGTCCCGACCGCTCGGCGCGAATATTTTCAAAGTCCCCGGTCGTGTCGGTCCCGACCGCTCGGCGCGAACAATTTCCAAGTTCCCGGTCGTGCCGGTCCGTACTTCTCGGTGCGAACATTATATATGTAGAACGTAATATAACCTAACCTAACCCAACCTAACCTCTCGGTGGTATTATTTTACAGAAAGCCGGGCGTGTCTACTCCTACTTCTCGGTGCGAATATTATGTATATAACACAATATAACCTAACCTAATGCAACCTGGTCGCTCGGTGCGAATATTTTCTAAATTCCCAGTCGTGTCGGTTCCGACCGCTCGGCGCGAATATTTTCTAAGTCCCCGGTCGTGTCGGTCCCGACCGCTCGGCGCGAATATTTTCAAAGTCCCCGGTCGTGTCGGTCCCGACCGCTCGGCGCGAACAATTTCCAAGTTCCCGGTCGTGCCGGTCCGTACTTCTCGGTGCGAACATTATATATGTAGAACGTAATATAACCTAACCTAACCCAACCTAACCTCTCGGTGGTATTATTTTACAGAAAGCCGGGCGTGTCTACTCCTACTTCTCGGTGCGAATATTATGTATATAACACAATATAACCTAACCTAATGCAACCTGGTCGCTCGGTGCGAATATTTTCTAAATTCCCAGTCGTGTCGGTTCCGACCGCTCGGCGCGAATATTTTCTAAGTCCCCGGTCGTGTCGGTCCCGACCGCTCGGCGCGAATATTTTCAAAGTCCCCGGTCGTGTCGGTCCCGACCGCTCGGCGCGAACAATTTCCAAGTTCCCGGTCGTGCCGGTCCGTACTTCTCGGTGCGAACATTATATATGTAGAACGTAATATAACCTAACCTAACCCAACCTAACCTCTCGGTGGTATTATTTTACAGAAAGCCGGGCGTGTCTACTCCTACTTCTCGGTGCGAATATTATGTATATAACACAATATAACCTAACCTAATGCAACCTGGTCGCTCGGTGCGAATATTTTCTAAATTCCCAGTCGTGTCGGTTCCGACCGCTCGGCGCGAATATTTTCTAAGTCCCCGGTCGTGTCGGTCCCGACCGCTCGGCGCGAATATTTTCAAAGTCCCCGGTCGTGTCGGTCCCGACCGCTCGGCGCGAACAATTTCCAAGTTCCCGGTCGTGCCGGTCCGTACTTCTCGGTGCGAACATTATATATGTAGAACGTAATATAACCTAACCTAACCCAACCTAACCTCTCGGTGGTATTATTTTACAGAAAGCCGGGCGTGTCTACTCCTACTTCTCGGTGCGAATATTATGTATATAACACAATATAACCTAACCTAATGCAACCTGGAAGCTCGGTGCGAATATTTTCTAAATTCCCAGTCGTGTCGGTTCCGACCGCTCGGCGCGAATATTTTCTAAGTCCCCGGTCGTGTCGGTCCCGACCGCTCGGCGCGAATATTTTCAAAGTCCCCGGTCGTGTCGGTCCCGACCGCTCGGCGCGAATATTTTCAAAGTCCCCGGTCGTGTCGGTCCCGACCGCTCGGCGCGAACAATTTCCAAGTTCCCGGTCGTGCCGGTCCGTACTTCTCGGTGCGAACATTATATATGTAGAACGTAATATAACCTAACCTAACCCAACCTAACCTCTCGGTGGTATTATTTTACAGAAAGCCGGGCGTGTCTACTCCTACTTCTCGGTGCGAATATTATGTATATAACACAATATAACCTAACCTAATGCAACCTGGTCGCTCGGTGCGAATATTTTCTAAATTCCCAGTCGTGTCGGTTCCGACCGCTCGGCGCGAACAATTTCCAAGTTCCCGGTCGTGCCGGTCCGTACTTCTCGGTGCGAACATTATATATGTAGAACGTAATATAACCTAACCTAACCCAACCTAACCTCTCGGTGGTATTATTTTACAGAAAGCCGGGCGTGTCTACTCCTACTTCTCGGTGCGAATATTATGTATATAACATAATATAACCTAACCTAATGCAACCTGGTCGCTCGGTGCGAATATTTTCTAAATTCCCAGTCGTGTCGGTTCCGACCGCTCGGCGCGAACAATTTCCAAGTTCCCGGTCGTGCCGGTCCGTACTTCTCGGTGCGAACATTATATATGTAGAACGTAATATAACCTAACCTAACCCAACCTAACCTCTCGGTGGTATTATTTTACAGAAAGCCGGGCGTGTCTACTCCTACTTCTCGGTGCGAATATTATGTATATAACACAATATAACCTAACCTAATGCAACCTGGTCGCTCGGTGCGAATATTTTCTAAATTCCCAGTCGTGTCGGTTCCGACCGCTCGGCGCGAATATTTTCAAAGTCCCCGGTCGTGTCGGTCCCGACCGCTCGGCGCGAATATTTTCAAAGTCCCCGGTCGTGTCGGTCCCGACCGCTCGGCGCGAATATTTTCAAAGTCCCCGGTCGTGTCGGTCCCGACCGCTCGGCGCGAACAATTTCCAAGTTCCCGGTCGTGCCGGTCCGTACTTCTCGGTGCGAACATTATATATGTAGAACGTAATATAACCTAACCTAACCCAACCTAACCTCTCGGTGGTATTATTTTACAGAAAGCCGGGCGTGTCTACTCCTACTTCTCGGTGCGAATATTATGTATATAACACAATATAACCTAACCTAATGCAACCTGGTCGCTCGGTGCGAATATTTTCTAAATTCCCAGTCGTGTCGGTTCCGACCGCTCGGCGCGAATATTTTCTAAGTCCCCGGTCGTGTCGGTCCCGACCGCTCGGCGCGAATATTTTCAAAGTCCCCGGTCGTGTCGGTCCCGACCGCTCGGCGCGAACAATTTCCAAGTTCCCGGTCGTGCCGGTCCGTACTTCTCGGTGCGAACATTATATATGTAGAACGTAATATAACCTAACCTAACCCAACCTAACCTCTCGGTGGTATTATTTTACAGAAAGCCGGGCGTGTCTACTCCTACTTCTCGGTGCGAATATTATGTATATAACACAATATAACCTAACCTAATGCAACCTGGTCGCTCGGTGCGAATATTTTCTAAATTCCCAGTCGTGTCGGTTCCGACCGCTCGGCGCGAACAATTTCCAAGTTCCCGGTCGTGCCGGTCCGTACTTCTCGGTGCGAACATTATATATGTAGAACGTAATATAACCTAACCTAACCCAACCTAACCTCTCGGTGGTATTATTTTACAGAAAGCCGGGCGTGTCTACTCCTACTTCTCGGTGCGAATATTATGTATATAACATAATATAACCTAACCTAATGCAACCTGGTCGCTCGGTGCGAATATTTTCTAAATTCCCAGTCGTGTCGGTTCCGACCGCTCGGCGCGAACAATTTCCAAGTTCCCGGTCGTGCCGGTCCGTACTTCTCGGTGCGAACATTATATATGTAGAACGTAATATAACCTAACCTAACCCAACCTAACCTCTCGGTGGTATTATTTTACAGAAAGCCGGGCGTGTCTACTCCTACTTCTCGGTGCGAATATTATGTATATAACACAATATAACCTAACCTAATGCAACCTGGTCGCTCGGTGCGAATATTTTCTAAATTCCCAGTCGTGTCGGTTCCGACCGCTCGGCGCGAATATTTTCAAAGTCCCCGGTCGTGTCGGTCCCGACCGCTCGGCGCGAATATTTTCAAAGTCCCCGGTCGTGTCGGTCCCGACCGCTCGGCGCGAACAATTTCCAAGTTCCCGGTCGTGCCGGTCCGTACTTCTCGGTGCGAACATTATATATGTAGAACGTAATATAACCTAACCTAACCCAACCTAACCTCTCGGTGGTATTATTTTACAGAAAGCCGGGCGTGTCTACTCCTACTTCTCGGTGCGAATATTATGTATATAACACAATATAACCTAACCTAATGCAACCTGGTCGCTCGGTGCGAATATTTTCTAAATTCCCAGTCGTGTCGGTTCCGACCGCTCGGCGCGAATATTTTCTAAGTCCCCGGTCGTGTCGGTCCCGACCGCTCGGCGCGAATATTTTCAAAGTCCCCGGTCGTGTCGGTCCCGACCGCTCGGCGCGAATATTTTCAAAGTCCCCGGTCGTGTCGGTCCCGACCGCTCGGCGCGAACAATTTCCAAGTTCCCGGTCGTGCCGGTCCGTACTTCTCGGTGCGAACATTATATATGTAGAACGTAATATAACCTAACCTAACCCAACCTAACCTCTCGGTGGTATTATTTTACAGAAAGCCGGGCGTGTCTACTCCTACTTCTCGGTGCGAATATTATGTATATAACACAATATAACCTAACCTAATGCAACCTGGTCGCTCGGTGCGAATATTTTCTAAATTCCCAGTCGTGTCGGTTCCGACCGCTCGGCGCGAACAATTTCCAAGTTCCCGGTCGTGCCGGTCCGTACTTCTCGGTGCGAACATTATATATGTAGAACGTAATATAACCTAACCTAACCCAACCTAACCTCTCGGTGGTATTATTTTACAGAAAGCCGGGCGTGTCTACTCCTACTTCTCGGTGCGAATATTATGTATATAACATAATATAACCTAACCTAATGCAACCTGGTCGCTCGGTGCGAATATTTTCTAAATTCCCAGTCGTGTCGGTTCCGACCGCTCGGCGCGAACAATTTCCAAGTTCCCGGTCGTGCCGGTCCGTACTTCTCGGTGCGAACATTATATATGTAGAACGTAATATAACCTAACCTAACCCAACCTAACCTCTCGGTGGTATTATTTTACAGAAAGCCGGGCGTGTCTACTCCTACTTCTCGGTGCGAATATTATGTATATAACACAATATAACCTAACCTAATGCAACCTGGTCGCTCGGTGCGAATATTTTCTAAATTCCCAGTCGTGTCGGTTCCGACCGCTCGGCGCGAATATTTTCAAAGTCCCCGGTCGTGTCGGTCCCGACCGCTCGGCGCGAATATTTTCAAAGTCCCCGGTCGTGTCGGTCCCGACCGCTCGGCGCGAACAATTTCCAAGTTCCCGGTCGTGCCGGTCCGTACTTCTCGGTGCGAACATTATATATGTAGAACGTAATATAACCTAACCTAACCCAACCTAACCTCTCGGTGGTATTATTTTACAGAAAGCCGGGCGTGTCTACTCCTACTTCTCGGTGCGAATATTATGTATATAACACAATATAACCTAACCTAATGCAACCTGGTCGCTCGGTGCGAATATTTTCTAAATTCCCAGTCGTGTCGGTTCCGACCGCTCGGCGCGAATATTTTCTAAGTCCCCGGTCGTGTCGGTCCCGACCGCTCGGCGCGAATATTTTCAAAGTCCCCGGTCGTGTCGGTCCCGACCGCTCGGCGCGAACAATTTCCAAGTTCCCGGTCGTGCCGGTCCGTACTTCTCGGTGCGAACATTATATATGTAGAACGTAATATAACCTAACCTAACCCAACCTAACCTCTCGGTGGTATTATTTTACAGAAAGCCGGGCGTGTCTACTCCTACTTCTCGGTGCGAATATTATGTATATAACACAATATAACCTAACCTAATGCAACCTGGTCGCTCGGTGCGAATATTTTCTAAATTCCCAGTCGTGTCGGTTCCGACCGCTCGGCGCGAATATTTTCTAAGTCCCCGGTCGTGTCGGTTCCGACCGCTCGGCGCGAATATTTTCTAAGTCCCCGGTCGTGTCGGTCCCGACCTCACAGCGGGAATATTTTCTAAGTCCCCGGTCGTGTCGGTCCCGACCGCTCGGCGCGAACAATTTCCAAGTTCCCGGTCGTGCCGGTCCGTACTTCTCGGTGCGAACATTATATATGTAGAACGTAATATAACCTAACCTAACCCAACCTAACCTCTCGGTGGTATTATTTTACAGAAAGCCGGGCGTGTCTACTCCTACTTCTCGGTGCGAATATTATGTATATAACACAATATAACCTAACCTAATGCAACCTGGTCGCTCGGTGCGAATATTTTCTAAATTCCCAGTCGTGTCGGTTCCGACCGCTCGGCGCGAACAATTTCCAAGTTCCCGGTCGTGCCGGTCCGTACTTCTCGGTGCGAACATTATATATGTAGAACGTAATATAACCTAACCTAACCCAACCTAACCTCTCGGTGGTATTATTTTACAGAAAGCCGGGCGTGTCTACTCCTACTTCTCGGTGCGAATATTATGTATATAACACAATATAACCTAACCTAATGCAACCTGGTCGCTCGGTGCGAATATTTTCTAAATTCCCAGTCGTGTCGGTTCCGACCGCTCGGCGCGAATATTTTCAAAGTCCCCGGTCGTGTCGGTCCCGACCGCTCGGCGCGAATATTTTCAAAGTCCCCGGTCGTGTCGGTTCCGACCGCTCGGCGCGAACAATTTCCAAGTTCCCGGTCGTGCCGGTCCGTACTTCTCGGTGCGAACATTATATATGTAGAACGTAATATAACCTAACCTAACCCAACCTAACCTCTCGGTGGTATTATTTTACAGAAAGCCGGGCGTGTCTACTCCTACTTCTCGGTGCGAATATTATGTATATAACATAATATAACCTAACCTAATGCAACCTGGTCGCTCGGTGCGAATATTTTCTAAATTCCCAGTCGTGTCGGTTCCGACCGCTCGGCGCGAACAATTTCCAAGTTCCCGGTCGTGCCGGTCCGTACTTCTCGGTGCGAACATTATATATGTAGAACGTAATATAACCTAACCTAACCCAACCTAACCTCTCGGTGGTATTATTTTACAGAAAGCCGGGCGTGTCTACTCCTACTTCTCGGTGCGAATATTATGTATATAACACAATATAACCTAACCTAATGCAACCTGGTCGCTCGGTGCGAATATTTTCTAAATTCCCAGTCGTGTCGGTTCCGACCGCTCGGCGCGAACAATTTCCAAGTTCCCGGTCGTGCCGGTCCGTACTTCTCGGTGCGAACATTATATATGTAGAACGTAATATAACCTAACCTAACCCAACCTAACCTCTCGGTGGTATTATTTTACAGAAAGCCGGGCGTGTCTACTCCTACTTCTCGGTGCGAATATTATGTATATAACATAATATAACCTAACCTAATGCAACCTGGTCGCTCGGTGCGAATATTTTCTAAATTCCCAGTCGTGTCGGTCCCGACCGCTCGGCGCGAACAATTTCCAAGTTCCCGGTCGTGCCGGTCCGTACTTCTCGGTGCGAACATTATATATGTAGAACGTAATATAACCTAACCTAACCTAACCTAACCTCTCGGTGGTATTATTTTACAGAAAGCCGGGCGTGTCTACTCCTACTTCTCGGTGCGAATATTATGTATATAACATAATATAACCTAACCTAATGCAACCTGGTCGCTCGGTGCGAATATTTTCTAAATTCCCAGTCGTGTCGGTTCCGACCGCTCGGCGCGAATATTTTCAAAGTCCCCGGTCGTGTCGGTCCCGACCGCTCGGCGCGAATATTTTCAAAGTCCCCGGTCGTGTCGGTCCCGACCGCTCGGCGCGAACAATTTCCAAGTTCCCGGTCGTGCCGGTCCGTACTTCTCGGTGCGAACATTATATATGTAGAACGTAATATAACCTAACCTAACCCAACCTAACCTCTCGGTGGTATTATTTTACAGAAAGCCGGGCGTGTCTACTCCTACTTCTCGGTGCGAATATTATGTATATAACATAATATAACCTAACCTAATGCAACCTGGTCGCTCGGTGCGAATATTTTCTAAATTCCCAGTCGTGTCGGTTCCGACCGCTCGGCGCGAACAATTTCCAAGTTCCCGGTCGTGCCGGTCCGTACTTCTCGGTGCGAACATTATATATGTAGAACGTAATATAACCTAACCTAACCCAACCTAACCTCTCGGTGGTATTATTTTACAGAAAGCCGGGCGTGTCTACTCCTACTTCTCGGTGCGAATATTATGTATATAACACAATATAACCTAACCTAATGCAACCTGGTCGCTCGGTGCGAATATTTTCTAAATTCCCAGTCGTGTCGGTTCCGACCGCTCGGCGCGAATATTTTCTAAGTCCCCGGTCGTGTCGGTCCCGACCGCTCGGCGCGAACAATTTCCAAGTTCCCGGTCGTGCCGGTCCGTACTTCTCGGTGCGAACATTATATATATAGAACGTAATATAACCTAACCTAACCCAACCTAACCTCTCGGTGGTATTATTTTACAGAAAGCCGGGCGCGTCTACTCCTACTTCTCGGTGCGAATATTATGTATATAACACAATATAACCTAACCTAATGCAACCTGGTCGCTCGGTGCGAATATTTTCTAAATTCCCAGTCGTGTCGGTTCCGACCGCTCGGCGCGAACAATTTCCAAGTTCCCGGTCGTGCCGGTCCGTACTTCTCGGTGCGAACATTATATATGTAGAACGTAATATAACCTAACCTAACCCAACCTAACCTCTCGGTGGTATTATTTTACAGAAAGCCGGGCGTGTCTACTCCTACTTCTCGGTGCGAATATTATGTATATAACATAATATAACCTAACCTAATGCAACCTGGTCGCTCGGTGCGAATATTTTCTAAATTCCCAGTCGTGTCGGTCCCGACCGCTCGGCGCGAACAATTTCCAAGTTCCCGGTCGTGCCGGTCCGTACTTCTCGGTGCGAACATTATATATGTAGAACGTAATATAACCTAACCTAACCTAACCTAACCTCTCGGTGGTATTATTTTACAGAAAGCCGGGCGTGTCTACTCCTACTTCTCGGTGCGAATATTATGAATATAACATAATATAACCTAACCTAATGCAACCTGGTCGCTCGGTGCGAATATTTTCTAAATTCCCAGTCGTGTCGGTTCCGACCGCTCGGCGCGAATATTTTCAAAGTCCCCGGTCGTGTCGGTCCCGACCGCTCGGCGCGAATATTTTCAAAGTCCCCGGTCGTGTCGGTCCCGACCGCTCGGCGCGAACAATTTCCAAGTTCCCGGTCGTGCCGGTCCGTACTTCTCGGTGCGAACATTATATATGTAGAACGTAATATAACCTAACCTAACCCAACCTAACCTCTCGGTGGTATTATTTTACAGAAAGCCGGGCGTGTCTACTCCTACTTCTCGGTGCGAATATTATGTATATAACACAATATAACCTAACCTAATGCAACCTGGTCGCTCGGTGCGAATATTTTCTAAATTCCCAGTCGTGTCGGTTCCGACCGCTCGGCGCGAATATTTTCTAAGTCCCCGGTCGTGTCGGTTCCGACCGCTCGGCGCGAATATTTTCTAAGTCCCCGGTCGTGTCGGTCCCGACCTCACAGCGGGAATATTTTCTAAGTCCCCGGTCGTGTCGGTCCCGACCGCTCGGCGCGAACAATTTCCAAGTTCCCGGTCGTGCCGGTCCGTACTTCTCGGTGCGAACATTATATATGTAGAACGTAATATAACCTAACCTAACCCAACCTAACCTCTCGGTGGTATTATTTTACAGAAAGCCGGGCGTGTCTACTCCTACTTCTCGGTGCGAATATTATGTATATAACACAATATAACCTAACCTAATGCAACCTGGTCGCTCGGTGCGAATATTTTCTAAATTCCCAGTCGTGTCGGTTCCGACCGCTCGGCGCGAATATTTTCTAAGTCCCCGGTCGTGTCGGTTCCGACCGCTCGGCGCGAATATTTTCTAAGTCCCCGGTCGTGTCGGTCCCGACCTCACAGCGGGAATATTTTCTAAGTCCCCGGTCGTGTCGGTCCCGACCGCTCAGCGCGAACAATTTCCAAGTTCCCGGTCGTGCCGGTCCGTACTTCTCGGTGCGAACATTATATATGTAGAACGTAATATAACCTAACCTAACCCAACCTAACCTCTCGGTGGTATTATTTTACAGAAAGCCGGGCGTGTCTACTCCTACTTCTCGGTGCGAATATTATGTATATAACACAATATAACCTAACCTAATGCAACCTGGTCGCTCGGTGCGAATATTTTCTAAATTCCCAGTCGTGTCGGTTCCGACCGCTCGGCGCGAACAATTTCCAAGTTCCCGGTCGTGCCGGTCCGTAATTCTCGGTGCGAACATTATATATGTAGAACGTAATATAACCTAACCTAACCCAACCTAACCTCTCGGTGGTATTATTTTACAGAAAGCCGGGCGTGTCTACTCCTACTTCTCGGTGCGAATATTATGTATATAACACAATATAACCTAACCTAATGCAACCTGGTCGCTCGGTGCGAATATTTTCTAAATTCCCAGTCGTGTCGGTTCCGACCGCTCGGCGCGAATATTTTCAAAGTCCCCGGTCGTGTCGGTCCCGACCGCTCGGCGCGAACAATTTCCAAGTTCCCGGTCGTGCCGGTCCGTACTTCTCGGTGCGAACATTATATATGTAGAACGTAATATAACCTAACCTAACCCAACCTAACCTCTCGGTGGTATTATTTTACAGAAAGCCGGGCGTGTCTACTCCTACTTCTCGGTGCGAATATTATGTATATAACACAATATAACCTAACCTAATGCAACCTGGTCGCTCGGTGCGAATATTTTCTAAATTCCCAGTCGTGTCGGTTCCGACCGCTCGGCGCGAATATTTTCTAAGTCCCCGGTCGTGTCGGTTCCGACCGCTCGGCGCGAATATTTTCTAAGTCCCCGGTCGTGTCGGTCCCGACCTCACAGCGGGAATATTTTCTAAGTCCCCGGTCGTGTCGGTCCCGACCGCTCGGCGCGAACAATTTCCAAGTTCCCGGTCGTGCCGGTCCGTACTTCTCGGTGCGAACATTATATATGTAGAACGTAATATAACCTAACCTAACCCAACCTAACCTCTCGGTGGTATTATTTTACAGAAAGCCGGGCGTGTCTACTCCTACTTCTCGGTGCGAATATTATGTATATAACACAATATAACCTAACCTAATGCAACCTGGTCGCTCGGTGCGAATATTTTCTAAATTCCCAGTCGTGTCGGTTCCGACCGCTCGGCGCGAACAATTTCCAAGTTCCCGGTCGTGCCGGTCCGTACTTCTCGGTGCGAACATTATATATGTAGAACGTAATATAACCTAACCTAACCCAACCTAACCTCTCGGTGGTATTATTTTACAGAAAGCCGGGCGTGTCTACTCCTACTTCTCGGTGCGAATATTATGTATATAACACAATATAACCTAACCTAATGCAACCTGGTTGCTCGGTGCGAATATTTTCTAAATTCCCAGTCGTGTCGGTTCCGACCGCTCGGCGCGAATATTTTCTAAGTCCCCGGTCGTGTCGGTTCCGACCTCTCGGCGCGAATATTTTCTAAGTCCCCGGTCGTGTCGGTCCCGACCTCACAGCGGGAATATTTTCTAAGTCCCCGGTCGTGTCGGTCCCGACCGCTCGGCGCGAATATTTTCAAAGTCCCCGGTCGTGTCGGTCCCGACCGCTCGGCGCGAACATTTTCAAAGTCCCCGGTCGTGTCGGTCCCGACCGCTCGGCGCGAACAATTTCCAAGTTCCCGGTCGTGCCGGTCCGTACTTCTCGGTGCGAACATTATATATGTAGAACGTAATATAACCTAACCTAACCCAACCTAACCTCTCGGTGGTATTATTTTACAGAAAGCCGGGCGTGTCTACTCCTACTTCTCGGTGCGAATATTATGTATATAACACAATATAACCTAACCTAATGCAACCTGGTCGCTCGGTGCGAATATTTTCTAAATTCCCAGTCGTGTCGGTTCCGACCGCTCGGCGCGAATATTTTCTAAGTCCCCGGTCGTGTCGGTCCCGACCGCTCGGCGCGAATATTTTCAAAGTCCCCGGTCGTGTCGGTCCCGACCGCTCGGCGCGAACAATTTCCAAGTTCCCGGTCGTGCCGGTCCGTACTTCTCGGTGCGAACATTATATATGTAGAACGTAATATAACCTAACCTAACCCAACCTAACCTCTCGGTGGTATTATTTTACAGAAAGCCGGGCGTGTCTACTCCTACTTCTCGGTGCGAATATTATGTATATAACACAATATAACCTAACCTAATGCAACCTGGTCGCTCGGTGCGAATATTTTCTAAATTCCCAGTCGTGTCGGTTCCGACCGCTCGGCGCGAACAATTTCCAAGTTCCCGGTCGTGCCGGTCCGTACTTCTCGGTGCGAACATTATATATGTAGAACGTAATATAACCTAACCTAACCCAACCTAACCTCTCGGTGGTATTATTTTACAGAAAGCCGGGCGTGTCTACTCCTACTTCTCGGTGCGAATATTATGTATATAACACAATATAACCTAACCTAATGCAACCTGGTCGCTCGGTGCGAATATTTTCTAAATTCCCAGTCGTGTCGGTTCCGACCGCTCGGCGCGAACAATTTCCAAGTTCCCGGTCGTGCCGGTCCGTACTTCTCGGTGCGAACATTATATATGTAGAACGTAATATAACCTAACCTAACCCAACCTAACCTCTCGGTGGTATTATTTTACAGAAAGCCGGGCGTGTCTACTCCTACTTCTCGGTGCGAATATTATGTATATAACATAATATAACCTAACCTAATGCAACCTGGTCGCTCGGTGCGAATATTTTCTAAATTCCCAGTCGTGTCGGTTCCGACCGCTCGGCGCGAACAATTTCCAAGTTCCCGGTCGTGCCGGTCCGTACTTCTCGGTGCGAACATTATATATGTAGAACGTAATATAACCTAACCTAACCCAACCTAACCTCTCGGTGGTATTATTTTACAGAAAGCCGGGCGTGTCTACTCCTACTTCTCGGTGCGAATATTATGTATATAACACAATATAACCTAACCTAATGCAACCTGGTCGCTCGGTGCGAATATTTTCTAAATTCCCAGTCGTGTCGGTTCCGACCGCTCGGCGCGAATATTTTCAAAGTCCCCGGTCGTGTCGGTCCCGACCGCTCGGCGCGAATATTTTCAAAGTCCCCGGTCGTGTCGGTCCCGACCGCTCGGCGCGAACAATTTCCAAGTTCCCGGTCGTGCCGGTCCGTACTTCTCGGTGCGAACATTATATATGTAGAACGTAATATAACCTAACCTAACCCAACCTAACCTCTCGGTGGTATTATTTTACAGAAAGCCGGGCGTGTCTACTCCTACTTCTCGGTGCGAATATTATGTATATAACACAATATAACCTAACCTAATGCAACCTGGTCGCTCGGTGCGAATATTTTCTAAATTCCCAGTCGTGTCGGTTCCGACCGCTCGGCGCGAATATTTTCTAAGTCCCCGGTCGTGTCGGTTCCGACCGCTCGGCGCGAATATTTTCTAAGTCCCCGGTCGTGTCGGTCCCGACCTCACAGCGGGAATATTTTCTAAGTCCCCGGTCGTGTCGGTCCCGACCGCTCGGCGCGAACAATTTCCAAGTTCCCGGTCGTGCCGGTCCGTACTTCTCGGTGCGAACATTATATATATAGAACGTAATATAACCTAACCTAACCCAACCTAACCTCTCGGTGGTATTATTTTACAGAAAGCCGGGCGTGTCTACTCCTACTTCTCGGTGCGAATATTATGTATATAACACAATATAACCTAACCTAATGCAACCTGGTCGCTCGGTGCGAATATTTTCTAAATTCCCAGTCGTGTCGGTTCCGACCGCTCGGCGCGAACAATTTCCAAGTTCCCGGTCGTGCCGGTCCGTACTTCTCGGTGCGAACATTATATATGTAGAACGTAATATAACCTAACCTAACCCAACCTAACCTCTCGGTGGTATTATTTTACAGAAAGCCGGGCGTGTCTACTCCTACTTCTCGGTGCGAATATTATGTATATAACACAATATAACCTAACCTAATGCAACCTGGTCGCTCGGTGCGAATATTTTCTAAATTCCCAGTCGTGTCGGTTCCGACCGCTCGGCGCGAATATTTTCTAAGTCCCCGGTCGTGTCGGTTCCGACCGCTCGGCGCGAATATTTTCTAAGTCCCCGGTCGTGTCGGTCCCGACCTCACAGCGGGAATATTTTCTAAGTCCCCGGTCGTGTCGGTCCCGACCGCTCGGCGCGAACAATTTCCAAGTTCCCGGTCGTGCCGGTCCGTACTTCTCGGTGCGAACATTATATATATAGAACGTAATATAACCTAACCTAACCCAACCTAACCTCTCGGTGGTATTATTTTACAGAAAGCCGGGCGTGTCTACTCCTACTTCTCGGTGCGAATATTATGTATATAGCACAATATAACCTAACCTAATGCAACCTGGTCGCTCGGTGCGAATATTTTCTAAATTCCCAGTCGTGTCGGTTCCGACCGCTCGGCGCGAACAATTTCCAAGTTCCCGGTCGTGCCGGTCCGTACTTCTCGGTGCGAACATTATATATGTAGAACGTAATATAACCTAACCTAACCCAACCTAACCTCTCGGTGGTATTATTTTACAGAAAGCCGGGCGTGTCTACTCCTACTTCTCGGTGCGAATATTATGTATATAACATAATATAACCTAACCTAATGCAACCTGGTCGCTCGGTGCGAATATTTTCTAAATTCCCAGTCGTGTCGGTTCCGACCGCTCGGCGCGAACAATTTCCAAGTTCCCGGTCGTGCCGGTCCGTACTTCTCGGTGCGAACATTATATATGTAGAACGTAATATAACCTAACCTAACCCAACCTAACCTCTCGGTGGTATTATTTTACAGAAAGCCGGGCGTGTCTACTCCTACTTCTCGGTGCGAATATTATGTATATAACACAATATAACCTAACCTAATGCAACCTGGTCGCTCGGTGCGAATATTTTCTAAATTCCCAGTCGTGTCGGTTCCGACCGCTCGGCGCGAATATTTTCAAAGTCCCCGGTCGTGTCGGTCCCGACCGCTCGGCGCGAATATTTTCAAAGTCCCCGGTCGTGTCGGTCCCGACCGCTCGGCGCGAACAATTTCCAAGTTCCCGGTCGTGCCGGTCCGTACTTCTCGGTGCGAACATTATATATGTAGAACGTAATATAACCTAACCTAACCCAACCTAACCTCTCGGTGGTATTATTTTACAGAAAGCCGGGCGTGTCTACTCCTACTTCTCGGTGCGAATATTATGTATATAACACAATATAACCTAACCTAATGCAACCTGGTCGCTCGGTGCGAATATTTTCTAAATTCCCAGTCGTGTCGGTTCCGACCGCTCGGCGCGAATATTTTCTAAGTCCCCGGTCGTGTCGGTTCCGACCGCTCGGCGCGAATATTTTCTAAGTCCCCGGTCGTGTCGGTCCCGACCTCACAGCGGGAATATTTTCTAAGTCCCCGGTCGTGTCGGTCCCGACCGCTCGGCGCGAACAATTTCCAAGTTCCCGGTCGTGCCGGTCCGTACTTCTCGGTGCGAACATTATATATGTAGAACGTAATATAACCTAACCTAACCCAACCTAACCTCTCGGTGGTATTATTTTACAGAAAGCCGGGCGTGTCTACTCCTACTTCTCGGTGCGAATATTATGTATATAACACAATATAACCTAACCTAATGCAACCTGGTCGCTCGGTGCGAATATTTTCTAAATTCCCAGTCGTGTCGGTTCCGACCGCTCGGCGCGAACAATTTCCAAGTTCCCGGTCGTGCCGGTCCGTACTTCTCGGTGCGAACATTATATATGTAGAACGTAATATAACCTAACCTAACCCAACCTAACCTCTCGGTGGTATTATTTTACAGAAAGCCGGGCGTGTCTACTCCTACTTCTCGGTGCGAATATTATGTATATAACACAATATAACCTAACCTAATGCAACCTGGTCGCTCGGTGCGAATATTTTCTAAATTCCCAGTCGTGTCGGTTCCGACCGCTCGGCGCGAATATTTTCAAAGTCCCCGGTCGTGTCGGTCCCGACCGCTCGGCGCGAACAATTTCCAGGTTCCCGGTCGTGCCGGTCCGTACTTCTCGGTGCGAACATTATATATGTAGAACGTAATATAACCTAACATAACCCAACCTAACCTCTCGGTGGTATTATTTTACAGAAAGCCGGGCGTGTCTACTCCTACTTCTCGGTGCGAATATTATGTATATAACACAATATAACCTAACCTAATGCAACCTGGTCGCTCGGTGCGAATATTTTCTAAATTCCCAGTCGTGTCGGTTCCGACCGCTCGGCGCGAACAATTTCCAAGTTCCCGGTCGTGCCGGTCCGTAATTCTCGGTGCGAACATTATATATGTAGAACGTAATATAACCTAACCTAACCCAACCTAACCTCTCGGTGGTATTATTTTACAGAAAGCCGGGCGTGTCTACTCCTACTTCTCGGTGCGAATATTATGTATATAACACAATATAACCTAACCTAATGCAACCTGGTCGCTCGGTGCGAATATTTTCTAAATTCCCAGTCGTGTCGGTTCCGACCGCTCGGCGCGAATATTTTCTAAGTCCCCGGTCGTGTCGGTCCCGACCGCTCGGCGCGAAAATTTTCAAAGTCCCCGGTCGTGTCGGTCCCGACCGCTCGGCGCGAACAATTTCCAAGTTCCCGGTCGTGCCGGTCCGTACTTCTCGGTGCGAACATTATATATGTAGAACGTAATATAACCTAACCTAACCCAACCTAACCTCTCGGTGGTATTATTTTACAGAAAGCCGGGCGTGTCTACTCCTACTTCTCGGTGCGAATATTATGTATATAACACAATATAACCTAACCTAATGCAACCTGGTCGCTCGGTGCGAATATTTTCTAAATTCCCAGTCGTGTCGGTTCCGACCGCTCGGCGCGAATATTTTCTAAGTCCCCGGTCGTGTCGGTTCCGACCGCTCGGCGCGAATATTTTCTAAGTCCCCGGTCGTGTCGGTCCCGACCTCACAGCGGGAATATTTTCTAAGTCCCCGGTCGTGTCGGTCCCGACCGCTCGGCGCGAACAATTTCCAAGTTCCCGGTCGTGCCGGTCCGTACTTCTCGGTGCGAACATTATATATATAGAACGTAATATAACCTAACCTAACCCAACCTAACCTCTCGGTGGTATTATTTTACAGAAAGCCGGGCGTGTCTACTCCTACTTCTCGGTGCGAATATTATGTATATAACACAATATAACCTAACCTAATGCAACCTGGTCGCTCGGTGCGAATATTTTCTAAATTCCCAGTCGTGTCGGTTCCGACCGCTCGGCGCGAACAATTTCCAAGTTCCCGGTCGTGCCGGTCCGTACTTCTCGGTGCGAACATTATATATGTAGAACGTAATATAACCTAACCTAACCCAACCTAACCTCTCGGTGGTATTATTTTACAGAAAGCCGGGCGTGTCTACTCCTACTTCTCGGTGCGAATATTATGTATATAACATAATATAACCTAACCTAATGCAACCTGGTCGCTCGGTGCGAATATTTTCTAAATTCCCAGTCGTGTCGGTTCCGACCGCTCGGCGCGAACAATTTCCAAGTTCCCGGTCGTGCCGGTCCGTACTTCTCGGTGCGAACATTATATATGTAGAACGTAATATAACCTAACCTAACCCAACCTAACCTCTCGGTGGTATTATTTTACAGAAAGCCGGGCGTGTCTACTCCTACTTCTCGGTGCGAATATTATGTATATAACACAATATAACCTAACCTAATGCAACCTGGTCGCTCGGTGCGAATATTTTCTAAATTCCCAGTCGTGTCGGTTCCGACCGCTCGGCGCGAATATTTTCAAAGTCCCCGGTCGTGTCGGTCCCGACCGCTCGGCGCGAATATTTTCAAAGTCCCCGGTCGTGTCGGTCCCGACCGCTCGGCGCGAACAATTTCCAAGTTCCCGGTCGTGCCGGTCCGTACTTCTCGGTGCGAACATTATATATGTAGAACGTAATATAACCTAACCTAACCCAACCTAACCTCTCGGTGGTATTATTTTACAGAAAGCCGGGCGTGTCTACTCCTACTTCTCGGTGCGAATATTATGTATATAACACAATATAACCTAACCTAATGCAACCTGGTCGCTCGGTGCGAATATTTTCTAAATTCCCAGTCGTGTCGGTTCCGACCGCTCGGCGCGAATATTTTCTAAGTCCCCGGTCGTGTCGGTCCCGACCGCTCGGCGCGAATATTTTCAAAGTCCCCGGTCGTGTCGGTCCCGACCGCTCGGCGCGAATATTTTCAAAGTCCCCGGTCGTGTCGGTCCCGACCGCTCGGCGCGAACAATTTCCAAGTTCCCGGTCGTGCCGGTCCGTACTTCTCGGTGCGAACATTATATATGTAGAACGTAATATAACCTAACCTAACCCAACCTAACCTCTCGGTGGTATTATTTTACAGAAAGCCGGGCGTGTCTACTCCTACTTCTCGGTGCGAATATTATGTATATAACACAATATAACCTAACCTAATGCAACCTGGTCGCTCGGTGCGAATATTTTCTAAATTCCCAGTCGTGTCGGTTCCGACCGCTCGGCGCGAATATTTTCTAAGTCCCCGGTCGTGTCGGTCCCGACCGCTCGGCGCGAATATTTTCAAAGTCCCCGGTCGTGTCGGTCCCGACCGCTCGGCGCGAACAATTTCCAAGTTCCCGGTCGTGCCGGTCCGTACTTCTCGGTGCGAACATTATATATGTAGAACGTAATATAACCTAACCTAACCCAACCTAACCTCTCGGTGGTATTATTTTACAGAAAGCCGGGCGTGTCTACTCCTACTTCTCGGTGCGAATATTATGTATATAACACAATATAACCTAACCTAATGCAACCTGGTCGCTCGGTGCGAATATTTTCTAAATTCCCAGTCGTGTCGGTTCCGACCGCTCGGCGCGAATATTTTCTAAGTCCCCGGTCGTGTCGGTTCCGACCGCTCGGCGCGAATATTTTCTAAGTCCCCGGTCGTGTCGGTCCCGACCTCACAGCGGGAATATTTTCTAAGTCCCCGGTCGTGTCGGTCCCGACCGCTCGGCGCGAACAATTTCCAAGTTCCCGGTCGTGCCGGTCCGTACTTCTCGGTGCGAACATTATATATGTAGAACGTAATATAACCTAACCTAACCCAACCTAACCTCTCGGTGGTATTATTTTACAGAAAGCCGGGCGTGTCTACTCCTACTTCTCGGTGCGAATATTATGTATATAACACAATATAACCTAACCTAATGCAACCTGGTCGCTCGGTGCGAATATTTTCTAAATTCCCAGTCGTGTCGGTTCCGACCGCTCGGCGCGAACAATTTCCAAGTTCCCGGTCGTGCCGGTCCGTACTTCTCGGTGCGAACATTATATATGTAGAACGTAATATAACCTAACCTAACCCAACCTAACCTCTCGGTGGTATTATTTTACAGAAAGCCGGGCGTGTCTACTCCTACTTC
Organism: Xylocopa violacea; assembly: GCA_963969225.1. Classification (NCBI taxonomy): domain Eukaryota; kingdom Metazoa; phylum Arthropoda; class Insecta; order Hymenoptera; family Apidae; genus Xylocopa; species Xylocopa violacea. The sequence goes on along the minus strand of CAXAJV010001211.1, from coordinate 67,572 downwards.
TCGGTGCGAATATTATGTATATAACACAATATAACCTAACCTAATGCAACCTGGTCGCTCGGTGCGAATATTTTCTAAATTCCCAGTCGTGTCGGTTCCGACCGCTCGGCGCGAATATTTTCAAAGTCCCCGGTCGTGTCGGTCCCGACCGCTCGGCGCGAACAATTTCCAAGTTCCCGGTCGTGCCGGTCCGTACTTCTCGGTGCGAACATTATATATGTAGAACGTAATATAACCTAACATAACCCAACCTAACCTCTCGGTGGTATTATTTTACAGAAAGCCGGGCGTGTCTACTCCTACCTCTAGGTGCGAATATTATGTATATAACACAATATAACCTAACCTAATGCAACCTGGTCGCTCGGTGCGAATATTTTCTAAATTCCCAGTCGTGTCGGTTCCGACCGCTCGGCGCGAACAATTTCCAAGTTCCCGGTCGTGCCGGTCCGTAATTCTCGGTGCGAACATTATATATGTAGAACGTAATATAACCTAACCTAACCCAACCTAACCTCTCGGTGGTATTATTTTACAGAAAGCCGGGCGTGTCTACTCCTACTTCTCGGTGCGAATATTATGTATATAACACAATATAACCTAACCTAATGCAACCTGGTCGCTCGGTGCGAATATTTTCTAAATTCCCAGTCGTGTCGGTTCCGACCGCTCGGCGCGAATATTTTCTAAGTCCCCGGTCGTGTCGGTCCCGACCGCTCGGCGCGAAAATTTTCAAAGTCCCCGGTCGTGTCGGTCCCGACCGCTCGGCGCGAACAATTTCCAAGTTCCCGGTCGTGCCGGTCCGTACTTCTCGGTGCGAACATTATATATGTAGAACGTAATATAACCTAACCTAACCCAACCTAACCTCTCGGTGGTATTATTTTACAGAAAGCCGGGCGTGTCTACTCCTACTTCTCGGTGCGAATATTATGTATATAACACAATATAACCTAACCTAATGCAACCTGGTCGCTCGGTGCGAATATTTTCTAAATTCCCAGTCGTGTCGGTTCCGACCGCTCGGCGCGAATATTTTCTAAGTCCCCGGTCGTGTCGGTTCCGACCGCTCGGCGCGAATATTTTCTAAGTCCCCGGTCGTGTCGGTCCCGACCTCACAGCGGGAATATTTTCTAAGTCCCCGGTCGTGTCGGTCCCGACCGCTCGGCGCGAACAATTTCCAAGTTCCCGGTCGTGCCGGTCCGTACTTCTCGGTGCGAACATTATATATATAGAACGTAATATAACCTAACCTAACCCAACCTAACCTCTCGGTGGTATTATTTTACAGAAAGCCGGGCGTGTCTACTCCTACTTCTCGGTGCGAATATTATGTATATAACACAATATAACCTAACCTAATGCAACCTGGTCGCTCGGTGCGAATATTTTCTAAATTCCCAGTCGTGTCGGTTCCGACCGCTCGGCGCGAACAATTTCCAAGTTCCCGGTCGTGCCGGTCCGTACTTCTCGGTGCGAACATTATATATGTAGAACGTAATATAACCTAACCTAACCCAACCTAACCTCTCGGTGGTATTATTTTACAGAAAGCCGGGCGTGTCTACTCCTACTTCTCGGTGCGAATATTATGTATATAACACAATATAACCTAACCTAATGCAACCTGGTCGCTCGGTGCGAATATTTTCTAAATTCCCAGTCGTGTCGGTTCCGACCGCTCGGCGCGAATATTTTCTAAGTCCCCGGTCGTGTCGGTTCCGACCGCTCGGCGCGAATATTTTCTAAGTCCCCGGTCGTGTCGGTCCCGACCTCACAGCGGGAATATTTTCTAAGTCCCCGGTCGTGTCGGTCCCGACCGCTCGGCGCGAACAATTTCCAAGTTCCCGGTCGTGCCGGTCCGTACTTCTCGGTGCGAACATTATATATATAGAACGTAATATAACCTAACCTAACCCAACCTAACCTCTCGGTGGTATTATTTTACAGAAAGCCGGGCGTGTCTACTCCTACTTCTCGGTGCGAATATTATGTATATAGCACAATATAACCTAACCTAATGCAACCTGGTCGCTCGGTGCGAATATTTTCTAAATTCCCAGTCGTGTCGGTTCCGACCGCTCGGCGCGAACAATTTCCAAGTTCCCGGTCGTGCCGGTCCGTACTTCTCGGTGCGAACATTATATATGTAGAACGTAATATAACCTAACCTAACCCAACCTAACCTCTCGGTGGTATTATTTTACAGAAAGCCGGGCGTGTCTACTCCTACTTCTCGGTGCGAATATTATGTATATAACATAATATAACCTAACCTAATGCAACCTGGTCGCTCGGTGCGAATATTTTCTAAATTCCCAGTCGTGTCGGTTCCGACCGCTCGGCGCGAACAATTTCCAAGTTCCCGGTCGTGCCGGTCCGTACTTCTCGGTGCGAACATTATATATGTAGAACGTAATATAACCTAACCTAACCCAACCTAACCTCTCGGTGGTATTATTTTACAGAAAGCCGGGCGTGTCTACTCCTACTTCTCGGTGCGAATATTATGTATATAACACAATATAACCTAACCTAATGCAACCTGGTCGCTCGGTGCGAATATTTTCTAAATTCCCAGTCGTGTCGGTTCCGACCGCTCGGCGCGAATATTTTCAAAGTCCCCGGTCGTGTCGGTCCCGACCGCTCGGCGCGAATATTTTCAAAGTCCCCGGTCGTGTCGGTCCCGACCGCTCGGCGCGAACAATTTCCAAGTTCCCGGTCGTGCCGGTCCGTACTTCTCGGTGCGAACATTATATATGTAGAACGTAATATAACCTAACCTAACCCAACCTAACCTCTCGGTGGTATTATTTTACAGAAAGCCGGGCGTGTCTACTCCTACTTCTCGGTGCGAATATTATGTATATAACACAATATAACCTAACCTAATGCAACCTGGTCGCTCGGTGCGAATATTTTCTAAATTCCCAGTCGTGTCGGTTCCGACCGCTCGGCGCGAATATTTTCTAAGTCCCCGGTCGTGTCGGTTCCGACCGCTCGGCGCGAATATTTTCTAAGTCCCCGGTCGTGTCGGTCCCGACCTCACAGCGGGAATATTTTCTAAGTCCCCGGTCGTGTCGGTCCCGACCGCTCGGCGCGAACAATTTCCAAGTTCCCGGTCGTGCCGGTCCGTACTTCTCGGTGCGAACATTATATATGTAGAACGTAATATAACCTAACCTAACCCAACCTAACCTCTCGGTGGTATTATTTTACAGAAAGCCGGGCGTGTCTACTCCTACTTCTCGGTGCGAATATTATGTATATAACACAATATAACCTAACCTAATGCAACCTGGTCGCTCGGTGCGAATATTTTCTAAATTCCCAGTCGTGTCGGTTCCGACCGCTCGGCGCGAACAATTTCCAAGTTCCCGGTCGTGCCGGTCCGTACTTCTCGGTGCGAACATTATATATGTAGAACGTAATATAACCTAACCTAACCCAACCTAACCTCTCGGTGGTATTATTTTACAGAAAGCCGGGCGTGTCTACTCCTACTTCTCGGTGCGAATATTATGTATATAACACAATATAACCTAACCTAATGCAACCTGGTCGCTCGGTGCGAATATTTTCTAAATTCCCAGTCGTGTCGGTTCCGACCGCTCGGCGCGAATATTTTCAAAGTCCCCGGTCGTGTCGGTCCCGACCGCTCGGCGCGAACAATTTCCAGGTTCCCGGTCGTGCCGGTCCGTACTTCTCGGTGCGAACATTATATATGTAGAACGTAATATAACCTAACATAACCCAACCTAACCTCTCGGTGGTATTATTTTACAGAAAGCCGGGCGTGTCTACTCCTACTTCTCGGTGCGAATATTATGTATATAACACAATATAACCTAACCTAATGCAACCTGGTCGCTCGGTGCGAATATTTTCTAAATTCCCAGTCGTGTCGGTTCCGACCGCTCGGCGCGAACAATTTCCAAGTTCCCGGTCGTGCCGGTCCGTAATTCTCGGTGCGAACATTATATATGTAGAACGTAATATAACCTAACCTAACCCAACCTAACCTCTCGGTGGTATTATTTTACAGAAAGCCGGGCGTGTCTACTCCTACTTCTCGGTGCGAATATTATGTATATAACACAATATAACCTAACCTAATGCAACCTGGTCGCTCGGTGCGAATATTTTCTAAATTCCCAGTCGTGTCGGTTCCGACCGCTCGGCGCGAATATTTTCTAAGTCCCCGGTCGTGTCGGTCCCGACCGCTCGGCGCGAAAATTTTCAAAGTCCCCGGTCGTGTCGGTCCCGACCGCTCGGCGCGAACAATTTCCAAGTTCCCGGTCGTGCCGGTCCGTACTTCTCGGTGCGAACATTATATATGTAGAACGTAATATAACCTAACCTAACCCAACCTAACCTCTCGGTGGTATTATTTTACAGAAAGCCGGGCGTGTCTACTCCTACTTCTCGGTGCGAATATTATGTATATAACACAATATAACCTAACCTAATGCAACCTGGTCGCTCGGTGCGAATATTTTCTAAATTCCCAGTCGTGTCGGTTCCGACCGCTCGGCGCGAATATTTTCTAAGTCCCCGGTCGTGTCGGTTCCGACCGCTCGGCGCGAATATTTTCTAAGTCCCCGGTCGTGTCGGTCCCGACCTCACAGCGGGAATATTTTCTAAGTCCCCGGTCGTGTCGGTCCCGACCGCTCGGCGCGAACAATTTCCAAGTTCCCGGTCGTGCCGGTCCGTACTTCTCGGTGCGAACATTATATATATAGAACGTAATATAACCTAACCTAACCCAACCTAACCTCTCGGTGGTATTATTTTACAGAAAGCCGGGCGTGTCTACTCCTACTTCTCGGTGCGAATATTATGTATATAACACAATATAACCTAACCTAATGCAACCTGGTCGCTCGGTGCGAATATTTTCTAAATTCCCAGTCGTGTCGGTTCCGACCGCTCGGCGCGAACAATTTCCAAGTTCCCGGTCGTGCCGGTCCGTACTTCTCGGTGCGAACATTATATATGTAGAACGTAATATAACCTAACCTAACCCAACCTAACCTCTCGGTGGTATTATTTTACAGAAAGCCGGGCGTGTCTACTCCTACTTCTCGGTGCGAATATTATGTATATAACATAATATAACCTAACCTAATGCAACCTGGTCGCTCGGTGCGAATATTTTCTAAATTCCCAGTCGTGTCGGTTCCGACCGCTCGGCGCGAACAATTTCCAAGTTCCCGGTCGTGCCGGTCCGTACTTCTCGGTGCGAACATTATATATGTAGAACGTAATATAACCTAACCTAACCCAACCTAACCTCTCGGTGGTATTATTTTACAGAAAGCCGGGCGTGTCTACTCCTACTTCTCGGTGCGAATATTATGTATATAACACAATATAACCTAACCTAATGCAACCTGGTCGCTCGGTGCGAATATTTTCTAAATTCCCAGTCGTGTCGGTTCCGACCGCTCGGCGCGAATATTTTCAAAGTCCCCGGTCGTGTCGGTCCCGACCGCTCGGCGCGAATATTTTCAAAGTCCCCGGTCGTGTCGGTCCCGACCGCTCGGCGCGAACAATTTCCAAGTTCCCGGTCGTGCCGGTCCGTACTTCTCGGTGCGAACATTATATATGTAGAACGTAATATAACCTAACCTAACCCAACCTAACCTCTCGGTGGTATTATTTTACAGAAAGCCGGGCGTGTCTACTCCTACTTCTCGGTGCGAATATTATGTATATAACACAATATAACCTAACCTAATGCAACCTGGTCGCTCGGTGCGAATATTTTCTAAATTCCCAGTCGTGTCGGTTCCGACCGCTCGGCGCGAACAATTTCCAAGTTCCCGGTCGTGCCGGTCCGTACTTCTCGGTGCGAACATTATATATGTAGAACGTAATATAACCTAACCTAACCCAACCTAACCTCTCGGTGGTATTATTTTACAGAAAGCCGGGCGTGTCTACTCCTACTTCTCGGTGCGAATATTATGTATATAACACAATATAACCTAACCTAATGCAACCTGGTCGCTCGGTGCGAATATTTTCTAAATTCCCAGTCGTGTCGGTTCCGACCGCTCGGCGCGAATATTTTCTAAGTCCCCGGTCGTGTCGGTTCCGACCGCTCGGCGCGAATATTTTCTAAGTCCCCGGTCGTGTCGGTCCCGACCTCACAGCGGGAATATTTTCTAAGTCCCCGGTCGTGTCGGTCCCGACCGCTCGGCGCGAACAATTTCCAAGTTCCCGGTCGTGCCGGTCCGTACTTCTCGGTGCGAACATTATATATATAGAACGTAATATAACCTAACCTAACCCAACCTAACCTCTCGGTGGTATTATTTTACAGAAAGCCGGGCGTGTCTACTCCTACTTCTCGGTGCGAATATTATGTATATAACACAATATAACCTAACCTAATGCAACCTGGTCGCTCGGTGCGAATATTTTCTAAATTCCCAGTCGTGTCGGTTCCGACCGCTCGGCGCGAACAATTTCCAAGTTCCCGGTCGTGCCGGTCCGTACTTCTCGGTGCGAACATTATATATGTAGAACGTAATATAACCTAACCTAACCCAACCTAACCTCTCGGTGGTATTATTTTACAGAAAGCCGGGCGTGTCTACTCCTACTTCTCGGTGCGAATATTATGTATATAACATAATATAACCTAACCTAATGCAACCTGGTCGCTCGGTGCGAATATTTTCTAAATTCCCAGTCGTGTCGGTTCCGACCGCTCGGCGCGAACAATTTCCAAGTTCCCGGTCGTGCCGGTCCGTACTTCTCGGTGCGAACATTATATATGTAGAACGTAATATAACCTAACCTAACCCAACCTAACCTCTCGGTGGTATTATTTTACAGAAAGCCGGGCGTGTCTACTCCTACTTCTCGGTGCGAATATTATGTATATAACACAATATAACCTAACCTAATGCAACCTGGTCGCTCGGTGCGAATATTTTCTAAATTCCCAGTCGTGTCGGTTCCGACCGCTCGGCGCGAATATTTTCAAAGTCCCCGGTCGTGTCGGTCCCGACCGCTCGGCGCGAATATTTTCAAAGTCCCCGGTCGTGTCGGTCCCGACCGCTCGGCGCGAACAATTTCCAAGTTCCCGGTCGTGCCGGTCCGTACTTCTCGGTGCGAACATTATATATGTAGAACGTAATATAACCTAACCTAACCCAACCTAACCTCTCGGTGGTATTATTTTACAGAAAGCCGGGCGTGTCTACTCCTACTTCTCGGTGCGAATATTATGTATATAACACAATATAACCTAACCTAATGCAACCTGGTCGCTCGGTGCGAATATTTTCTAAATTCCCAGTCGTGTCGGTTCCGACCGCTCGGCGCGAATATTTTCTAAGTCCCCGGTCGTGTCGGTCCCGACCGCTCGGCGCGAATATTTTCAAAGTCCCCGGTCGTGTCGGTCCCGACCGCTCGGCGCGAACAATTTCCAAGTTCCCGGTCGTGCCGGTCCGTACTTCTCGGTGCGAACATTATATATGTAGAACGTAATATAACCTAACCTAACCCAACCTAACCTCTCGGTGGTATTATTTTACAGAAAGCCGGGCGTGTCTACTCCTACTTCTCGGTGCGAATATTATGTATATAACACAATATAACCTAACCTAATGCAACCTGGTCGCTCGGTGCGAATATTTTCTAAATTCCCAGTCGTGTCGGTTCCGACCGCTCGGCGCGAATATTTTCTAAGTCCCCGGTCGTGTCGGTCCCGACCGCTCGGCGCGAATATTTTCAAAGTCCCCGGTCGTGTCGGTCCCGACCGCTCGGCGCGAATATTTTCAAAGTCCCCGGTCGTGTCGGTCCCGACCGCTCGGCGCGAACAATTTCCAAGTTCCCGGTCGTGCCGGTCCGTACTTCTCGGTGCGAACATTATATATGTAGAACGTAATATAACCTAACCTAACCCAACCTAACCTCTCGGTGGTATTATTTTACAGAAAGCCGGGCGTGTCTACTCCTACTTCTCGGTGCGAATATTATGTATATAACACAATATAACCTAACCTAATGCAACCTGGTCGCTCGGTGCGAATATTTTCTAAATTCCCAGTCGTGTCGGTTCCGACCGCTCGGCGCGAACAATTTCCAAGTTCCCGGTCGTGCCGGTCCGTACTTCTCGGTGCGAACATTATATATGTAGAACGTAATATAACCTAACCTAACCCAACCTAACCTCTCGGTGGTATTATTTTACAGAAAGCCGGGCGTGTCTACTCCTACTTCTCGGTGCGAATATTATGTATATAACATAATATAACCTAACCTAATGCAACCTGGTCGCTCGGTGCGAATATTTTCTAAATTCCCAGTCGTGTCGGTTCCGACCGCTCGGCGCGAACAATTTCCAAGTTCCCGGTCGTGCCGGTCCGTACTTCTCGGTGCGAACATTATATATGTAGAACGTAATATAACCTAACCTAACCCAACCTAACCTCTCGGTGGTATTATTTTACAGAAAGCCGGGCGTGTCTACTCCTACTTCTCGGTGCGAATATTATGTATATAACACAATATAACCTAACCTAATGCAACCTGGTCGCTCGGTGCGAATATTTTCTAAATTCCCAGTCGTGTCGGTTCCGACCGCTCGGCGCGAATATTTTCTAAGTCCCCGGTCGTGTCGGTCCCGACCTCACAGCGGGAATATTTTCTAAGTCCCCGGTCGTGTCGGTCCCGACCGCTCGGCGCGAATATTTTCAAAGTCCCCGGTCGTGTCGGTCCCGACCGCTCGGCGCGAATATTTTCTAAGTCCCCGGTCGTGTCGGTCCCGACCTCACAGCGGGAATATTTTCTAAGTCCCCGGTCGTGTCGGTCCCGACCGCTCGGCGCGAACAATTTCCAAGTTCCCGGTCGTGCCGGTCCGTACTTCTCGGTGCGAACATTATATATATAGAACGTAATATAACCTAACCTAACCCAACCTAACCTCTCGGTGGTATTATTTTACAGAAAGCCGGGCGTGTCTACTCCTACTTCTCGGTGCGAATATTATGTATATAACACAATATAACCTAACCTAATGCAACCTGGTCGCTCGGTGCGAATATTTTCTAAATTCCCAGTCGTGTCGGTTCCGACCGCTCGGCGCGAACAATTTCCAAGTTCCCGGTCGTGCCGGTCCGTACTTCTCGGTGCGAACATTATATATGTAGAACGTAATATAACCTAACCTAACCCAACCTAACCTCTCGGTGGTATTATTTTACAGAAAGCCGGGCGTGTCTACTCCTACTTCTCGGTGCGAATATTATGTATATAACATAATATAACCTAACCTAATGCAACCTGGTCGCTCGGTGCGAATATTTTCTAAATTCCCAGTCGTGTCGGTTCCGACCGCTCGGCGCGAACAATTTCCAAGTTCCCGGTCGTGCCGGTCCGTACTTCTCGGTGCGAACATTATATATGTAGAACGTAATATAACCTAACCTAACCCAACCTAACCTCTCGGTGGTATTATTTTACAGAAAGCCGGGCGTGTCTACTCCTACTTCTCGGTGCGAATATTATGTATATAACACAATATAACCTAACCTAATGCAACCTGGTCGCTCGGTGCGAATATTTTCTAAATTCCCAGTCGTGTCGGTTCCGACCGCTCGGCGCGAATATTTTCAAAGTCCCCGGTCGTGTCGGTCCCGACCGCTCGGCGCGAATATTTTCAAAGTCCCCGGTCGTGTCGGTCCCGACCGCTCGGCGCGAACAATTTCCAAGTTCCCGGTCGTGCCGGTCCGTACTTCTCGGTGCGAACATTATATATGTAGAACGTAATATAACCTAACCTAACCCAACCTAACCTCTCGGTGGTATTATTTTACAGAAAGCCGGGCGTGTCTACTCCTACTTCTCGGTGCGAATATTATGTATATAACACAATATAACCTAACCTAATGCAACCTGGTCGCTCGGTGCGAATATTTTCTAAATTCCCAGTCGTGTCGGTTCCGACCGCTCGGCGCGAATATTTTCTAAGTCCCCGGTCGTGTCGGTCCCGACCGCTCGGCGCGAATATTTTCAAAGTCCCCGGTCGTGTCGGTCCCGACCGCTCGGCGCGAACAATTTCCAAGTTCCCGGTCGTGCCGGTCCGTACTTCTCGGTGCGAACATTATATATGTAGAACGTAATATAACCTAACCTAACCCAACCTAACCTCTCGGTGGTATTATTTTACAGAAAGCCGGGCGTGTCTACTCCTACTTCTCGGTGCGAATATTATGTATATAACACAATATAACCTAACCTAATGCAACCTGGTCGCTCGGTGCGAATATTTTCTAAATTCCCAGTCGTGTCGGTTCCGACCGCTCGGCGCGAATATTTTCAAAGTCCCCGGTCGTGTCGGTCCCGACCGCTCGGCGCGAATATTTTCAAAGTCCCCGGTCGTGTCGGTCCCGACCGCTCGGCGCGAACAATTTCCAAGTTCCCGGTCGTGCCGGTCCGTACTTCTCGGTGCGAACATTATATATGTAGAACGTAATATAACCTAACCTAACCCAACCTAACCTCTCGGTGGTATTATTTTACAGAAAGCCGGGCGTGTCTACTCCTACTTCTCGGTGCGAATATTATGTATATAACACAATATAACCTAACCTAATGCAACCTGGTCGCTCGGTGCGAATATTTTCTAAATTCCCAGTCGTGTCGGTTCCGACCGCTCGGCGCGAATATTTTCTAAGTCCCCGGTCGTGTCGGTCCCGACCGCTCGGCGCGAATATTTTCAAAGTCCCCGGTCGTGTCGGTCCCGACCGCTCGGCGCGAATATTTTCAAAGTCCCCGGTCGTGTCGGTCCCGACCGCTCGGCGCGAACAATTTCCAAGTTCCCGGTCGTGCCGGTCCGTACTTCTCGGTGCGAACATTATATATGTAGAACGTAATATAACCTAACCTAACCCAACCTAACCTCTCGGTGGTATTATTTTACAGAAAGCCGGGCGTGTCTACTCCTACTTCTCGGTGCGAATATTATGTATATAACACAATATAACCTAACCTAATGCAACCTGGTCGCTCGGTGCGAATATTTTCTAAATTCCCAGTCGTGTCGGTTCCGACCGCTCGGCGCGAATATTTTCTAAGTCCCCGGTCGTGTCGGTCCCGACCGCTCGGCGCGAATATTTTCAAAGTCCCCGGTCGTGTCGGTCCCGACCGCTCGGCGCGAACAATTTCCAAGTTCCCGGTCGTGCCGGTCCGTACTTCTCGGTGCGAACATTATATATGTAGAACGTAATATAACCTAACCTAACCCAACCTAACCTCTCGGTGGTATTATTTTACAGAAAGCCGGGCGTGTCTACTCCTACTTCTCGGTGCGAATATTATGTATATAACACAATATAACCTAACCTAATGCAACCTGGTCGCTCGGTGCGAATATTTTCTAAATTCCCAGTCGTGTCGGTTCCGACCGCTCGGCGCGAATATTTTCTAAGTCCCCGGTCGTGTCGGTCCCGACCGCTCGGCGCGAATATTTTCAAAGTCCCCGGTCGTGTCGGTCCCGACCGCTCGGCGCGAACAATTTCCAAGTTCCCGGTCGTGCCGGTCCGTACTTCTCGGTGCGAACATTATATATGTAGAACGTAATATAACCTAACCTAACCCAACCTAACCTCTCGGTGGTATTATTTTACAGAAAGCCGGGCGTGTCTACTCCTACTTCTCGGTGCGAATATTATGTATATAACACAATATAACCTAACCTAATGCAACCTGGTCGCTCGGTGCGAATATTTTCTAAATTCCCAGTCGTGTCGGTTCCGACCGCTCGGCGCGAATATTTTCTAAGTCCCCGGTCGTGTCGGTCCCGACCGCTCGGCGCGAATATTTTCTAAGTCCCCGGTCGTGTCGGTCCCGACCTCACAGCGGGAATATTTTCTAAGTCCCCGGTCGTGTCGGTCCCGACCGCTCGGCGCGAACAATTTCCAAGTTCCCGGTCGTGCCGGTCCGTACTTCTCGGTGCGAACATTATATATGTAGAACGTAATATAACCTAACCTAACCCAACCTAACCTCTCGGTGGTATTATTTTACAGAAAGCCGGGCGTGTCTACTCCTACTTCTCGGTGCGAATATTATGTATATAACACAATATAACCTAACCTAATGCAACCTGGTCGCTCGGTGCGAATATTTTCTAAATTCCCAGTCGTGTCGGTTCCGACCGCTCGGCGCGAACAATTTCCAAGTTCCCGGTCGTGCCGGTCCGTAATTCTCGGTGCGAACATTATATATGTAGAACGTAATATAACCTAACCTAACCCAACCTAACCTCTCGGTGGTATTATTTTACAGAAAGCCGGGCGTGTCTACTCCTACTTCTCGGTGCGAATATTATGTATATAACACAATATAACCTAACCTAATGCAACCTGGTCGCTCGGTGCGAATATTTTCTAAATTCCCAGTCGTGTCGGTTCCGACCGCTCGGCGCGAATATTTTCAAAGTCCCCGGTCGTGTCGGTCCCGACCGCTCGGCGCGAATATTTTCAAAGTCCCCGGTCGTGTCGGTCCCGACCGCTCGGCGCGAACAATTTCCAAGTTCCCGGTCGTGCCGGTCCGTACTTCTCGGTGCGAACATTATATATGTAGAACGTAATATAACCTAACCTAACCCAACCTAACCTCTCGGTGGTATTATTTTACAGAAAGCCGGGCGTGTCTACTCCTACTTCTCGGTGCGAATATTATGTATATAACACAATATAACCTAACCTAATGCAACCTGGTCGCTCGGTGCGAATATTTTCTAAATTCCCAGTCGTGTCGGTTCCGACCGCTCGGCGCGAATATTTTCTAAGTCCCCGGTCGTGTCGGTCCCGACCGCTCGGCGCGAATATTTTCAAAGTCCCCGGTCGTGTCGGTCCCGACCGCTCGGCGCGAACAATTTCCAAGTTCCCGGTCGTGCCGGTCCGTACTTCTCGGTGCGAACATTATATATGTAGAACGTAATATAACCTAACCTAACCCAACCTAACCTCTCGGTGGTATTATTTTACAGAAAGCCGGGCGTGTCTACTCCTACTTCTCGGTGCGAATATTATGTATATAACACAATATAACCTAACCTAATGCAACCTGGTCGCTCGGTGCGAATATTTTCTAAATTCCCAGTCGTGTCGGTTCCGACCGCTCGGCGCGAATGTTTTCTAAGTCCCCGGTCGTGTCGGTTCCGACCGCTCGGCGCGAATATTTTCTAAGTCCCCGGTCGTGTCGGTCCCGACCTCACAGCGGGAATATTTTCTAAGTCCCCGGTCGTGTCGGTCCCGACCGCTCGGCGCGAACAATTTCCAAGTTCCCGGTCGTGCCGGTCCGTACTTCTCGGTGCGAACATTATATATGTAGAACGTAATATAACCTAACCTAACCCAACCTAACCTCTCGGTGGTATTATTTTACAGAAAGCCGGGCGTGTCTACTCCTACTTCTCGGTGCGAATATTATGTATATAACACAATATAACCTAACCTAATGCAACCTGGTCGCTCGGTGCGAATATTTTCTAAATTCCCAGTCGTGTCGGTTCCGACCGCTCGGCGCGAACAATTTCCAAGTTCCCGGTCGTGCCGGTCCGTAATTCTCGGTGCGAACATTATATATGTAGAACGTAATATAACCTAACCTAACCCAACCTAACCTCTCGGTGGTATTATTTTACAGAAAGCCGGGCGTGTCTACTCCTACTTCTCGGTGCGAATATTATGTATATAACACAATATAACCTAACCTAATGCAACCTGGTCGCTCGGCGCGAATATTTTCTAAGTCCCCGGTCGTGTCGGTTCCGACCGCTCGGCGCGAATATTTTCTAAGTCCCCGGTCGTGTCGGTCCCGACCTCACAGCGGGAATATTTTCTAAGTCCCCGGTCGTGTCGGTCCCGACCGCTCGGCGCGAACAATTTCCAAGTTCCCGGTCGTGCCGGTCCGTACTTCTCGGTGCGAACATTATATATGTAGAACGTAATATAACCTAACCTAACCCAACCTAACCTCTCGGTGGTATTATTTTACAGAAAGCCGGGCGTGTCTACTCCTACTTCTCGGTGCGAATATTATGTATATAACACAATATAACCTAACCTAATGCAACCTGGTCGCTCGGTGCGAATATTTTCTAAATTCCCAGTCGTGTCGGTTCCGACCGCTCGGCGCGAATATTTTCTAAGTCCCCGGTCGTGTCGGTTCCGACCGCTCGGCGCGAATATTTTCTAAGTCCCCGGTCGTGTCGGTCCCGACCTCACAGCGGGAATATTTTCTAAGTCCCCGGTCGTGTCGGTCCCGACCGCTCGGCGCGAACAATTTCCAAGTTCCCGGTCGTGCCGGTCCGTACTTCTCGGTGCGAACATTATATATGTAGAACGTAATATAACCTAACCTAACCCAACCTAACCTCTCGGTGGTATTATTTTACAGAAAGCCGGGCGTGTCTACTCCTACTTCTCGGTGCGAATATTATGTATATAACACAATATAACCTAACCTAATGCAACCTGGTCGCTCGGTGCGAATATTTTCTAAATTCCCAGTCGTGTCGGTTCCGACCGCTCGGCGCGAATGTTTTCTAAGTCCCCGGTCGTGTCGGTTCCGACCGCTCGGCGCGAATATTTTCTAAGTCCCCGGTCGTGTCGGTCCCGACCTCACAGCGGGAATATTTTCTAAGTCCCCGGTCGTGTCGGTCCCGACCGCTCGGCGCGAACAATTTCCAAGTTCCCGGTCGTGCCGGTCCGTACTTCTCGGTGCGAACATTATATATGTAGAACGTAATATAACCTAACCTAACCCAACCTAACCTCTCGGTGGTATTATTTTACAGAAAGCCGGGCGTGTCTACTCCTACTTCTCGGTGCGAATATTATGTATATAACACAATATAACCTAACCTAATGCAACCTGGTCGCTCGGTGCGAATATTTTCTAAATTCCCAGTCGTGTCGGTTCCGACCGCTCGGCGCGAACAATTTCCAAGTTCCCGGTCGTGCCGGTCCGTAATTCTCGGTGCGAACATTATATATGTAGAACGTAATATAACCTAACCTAACCCAACCTAACCTCTCGGTGGTATTATTTTACAGAAAGCCGGGCGTGTCTACTCCTACTTCTCGGTGCGAATATTATGTATATAACACAATATAACCTAACCTAATGCAACCTGGTCGCTCGGTGCGAATATTTTCTAAATTCCCAGTCGTGTCGGTTCCGACCGCTCGGCGCGAATATTTTCTAAGTCCCCGGTCGTGTCGGTCCCGACCGCTCGGCGCGAATATTTTCAAAGTCCCCGGTCGTGTCGGTCCCGACCGCTCGGCGCGAACAATTTCCAAGTTCCCGGTCGTGCCGGTCCGTACTTCTCGGTGCGAACATTATATATGTAGAACGTAATATAACCTAACCTAACCCAACCTAACCTCTCGGTGGTATTATTTTACAGAAAGCCGGGCGTGTCTACTCCTACTTCTCGGTGCGAATATTATGTATATAACACAATATAACCTAACCTAATGCAACCTGGTCGCTCGGTGCGAATATTTTCTAAATTCCCAGTCGTGTCGGTTCCGACCGCTCGGCGCGAATATTTTCTAAGTCCCCGGTCGTGTCGGTTCCGACCGCTCGGCGCGAATATTTTCTAAGTCCCCGGTCGTGTCGGTCCCGACCTCACAGCGGGAATATTTTCTAAGTCCCCGGTCGTGTCGGTCCCGACCGCTCGGCGCGAACAATTTCCAAGTTCCCGGTCGTGCCGGTCCGTACTTCTCGGTGCGAACATTATATATGTAGAACGTAATATAACCTAACCTAACCCAACCTAACCTCTCGGTGGTATTATTTTACAGAAAGCCGGGCGTGTCTACTCCTACTTCTCGGTGCGAATATTATGTATATAACACAATATAACCTAACCTAATGCAACCTGGTCGCTCGGTGCGAATATTTTCTAAATTCCCAGTCGTGTCGGTTCCGACCGCTCGGCGCGAATATTTTCTAAGTCCCCGGTCGTGTCGGTTCCGACCGCTCGGCGCGAATATTTTCTAAGTCCCCGGTCGTGTCGGTCCCGACCTCACAGCGGGAATATTTTCTAAGTCCCCGGTCGTGTCGGTCCCGACCGCTCAGCGCGAACAATTTCCAAGTTCCCGGTCGTGCCGGTCCGTACTTCTCGGTGCGAACATTATATATGTAGAACGTAATATAACCTAACCTAACCCAACCTAACCTCTCGGTGGTATTATTTTACAGAAAGCCGGGCGTGTCTACTCCTACTTCTCGGTGCGAATATTATGTATATAACACAATATAACCTAACCTAATGCAACCTGGTCGCTCGGTGCGAATATTTTCTAAATTCCCAGTCGTGTCGGTTCCGACCGCTCGGCGCGAACAATTTCCAAGTTCCCGGTCGTGCCGGTCCGTAATTCTCGGTGCGAACATTATATATGTAGAACGTAATATAACCTAACCTAACCCAACCTAACCTCTCGGTGGTATTATTTTACAGAAAGCCGGGCGTGTCTACTCCTACTTCTCGGTGCGAATATTATGTATATAACACAATATAACCTAACCTAATGCAACCTGGTCGCTCGGTGCGAATATTTTCTAAATTCCCAGTCGTGTCGGTTCCGACCGCTCGGCGCGAATATTTTCAAAGTCCCCGGTCGTGTCGGTCCCGACCGCTCGGCGCGAACAATTTCCAAGTTCCCGGTCGTGCCGGTCCGTACTTCTCGGTGCGAACATTATATATGTAGAACGTAATATAACCTAACCTAACCCAACCTAACCTCTCGGTGGTATTATTTTACAGAAAGCCGGGCGTGTCTACTCCTACTTCTCGGTGCGAATATTATGTATATAACACAATATAACCTAACCTAATGCAACCTGGTCGCTCGGTGCGAATATTTTCTAAATTCCCAGTCGTGTCGGTTCCGACCGCTCGGCGCGAATGTTTTCTAAGTCCCCGGTCGTGTCGGTTCCGACCGCTCGGCGCGAATATTTTCTAAGTCCCCGGTCGTGTCGGTCCCGACCTCACAGCGGGAATATTTTCTAAGTCCCCGGTCGTGTCGGTCCCGACCGCTCGGCGCGAACAATTTCCAAGTTCCCGGTCGTGCCGGTCCGTACTTCTCGGTGCGAACATTATATATGTAGAACGTAATATAACCTAACCTAACCCAACCTAACCTCTCGGTGGTATTATTTTACAGAAAGCCGGGCGTGTCTACTCCTACTTCTCGGTGCGAATATTATGTATATAACACAATATAACCTAACCTAATGCAACCTGGTCGCTCGGTGCGAATATTTTCTAAATTCCCAGTCGTGTCGGTTCCGACCGCTCGGCGCGAACAATTTCCAAGTTCCCGGTCGTGCCGGTCCGTAATTCTCGGTGCGAACATTATATATGTAGAACGTAATATAACCTAACCTAACCCAACCTAACCTCTCGGTGGTATTATTTTACAGAAAGCCGGGCGTGTCTACTCCTACTTCTCGGTGCGAATATTATGTATATAACACAATATAACCTAACCTAATGCAACCTGGTCGCTCGGTGCGAATATTTTCTAAATTCCCAGTCGTGTCGGTTCCGACCGCTCGGCGCGAATATTTTCTAAGTCCCCGGTCGTGTCGGTCCCGACCGCTCGGCGCGAATATTTTCAAAGTCCCCGGTCGTGTCGGTCCCGACCGCTCGGCGCGAACAATTTCCAAGTTCCCGGTCGTGCCGGTCCGTACTTCTCGGTGCGAACATTATATATGTAGAACGTAATATAACCTAACCTAACCCAACCTAACCTCTCGGTGGTATTATTTTACAGAAAGCCGGGCGTGTCTACTCCTACTTCTCGGTGCGAATATTATGTATATAACACAATATAACCTAACCTAATGCAACCTGGTCGCTCGGTGCGAATATTTTCTAAATTCCCAGTCGTGTCGGTTCCGACCGCTCGGCGCGAATATTTTCTAAGTCCCCGGTCGTGTCGGTTCCGACCGCTCGGCGCGAATATTTTCTAAGTCCCCGGTCGTGTCGGTCCCGACCTCACAGCGGGAATATTTTCTAAGTCCCCGGTCGTGTCGGTCCCGACCGCTCGGCGCGAACAATTTCCAAGTTCCCGGTCGTGCCGGTCCGTACTTCTCGGTGCGAACATTATATATGTAGAACGTAATATAACCTAACCTAACCCAACCTAACCTCTCGGTGGTATTATTTTACAGAAAGCCGGGCGTGTCTACTCCTACTTCTCGGTGCGAATATTATGTATATAACACAATATAACCTAACCTAATGCAACCTGGTCGCTCGGTGCGAATATTTTCTAAATTCCCAGTCGTGTCGGTTCCGACCGCTCGGCGCGAATATTTTCTAAGTCCCCGGTCGTGTCGGTTCCGACCGCTCGGCGCGAATATTTTCTAAGTCCCCGGTCGTGTCGGTCCCGACCTCACAGCGGGAATATTTTCTAAGTCCCCGGTCGTGTCGGTCCCGACCGCTCAGCGCGAACAATTTCCAAGTTCCCGGTCGTGCCGGTCCGTACTTCTCGGTGCGAACATTATATATGTAGAACGTAATATAACCTAACCTAACCCAACCTAACCTCTCGGTGGTATTATTTTACAGAAAGCCGGGCGTGTCTACTCCTACTTCTCGGTGCGAATATTATGTATATAACACAATATAACCTAACCTAATGCAACCTGGTCGCTCGGTGCGAATATTTTCTAAATTCCCAGTCGTGTCGGTTCCGACCGCTCGGCGCGAACAATTTCCAAGTTCCCGGTCGTGCCGGTCCGTAATTCTCGGTGCGAACATTATATATGTAGAACGTAATATAACCTAACCTAACCCAACCTAACCTCTCGGTGGTATTATTTTACAGAAAGCCGGGCGTGTCTACTCCTACTTCTCGGTGCGAATATTATGTATATAACACAATATAACCTAACCTAATGCAACCTGGTCGCTCGGTGCGAATATTTTCTAAATTCCCAGTCGTGTCGGTTCCGACCGCTCGGCGCGAATATTTTCAAAGTCCCCGGTCGTGTCGGTCCCGACCGCTCGGCGCGAACAATTTCCAAGTTCCCGGTCGTGCCGGTCCGTACTTCTCGGTGCGAACATTATATATGTAGAACGTAATATAACCTAACCTAACCCAACCTAACCTCTCGGTGGTATTATTTTACAGAAAGCCGGGCGTGTCTACTCCTACTTCTCGGTGCGAATATTATGTATATAACACAATATAACCTAACCTAATGCAACCTGGTCGCTCGGTGCGAATATTTTCTAAATTCCCAGTCGTGTCGGTTCCGACCGCTCGGCGCGAATATTTTCTAAGTCCCCGGTCGTGTCGGTTCCGACCGCTCGGCGCGAATATTTTCTAAGTCCCCGGTCGTGTCGGTCCCGACCTCACAGCGGGAATATTTTCTAAGTCCCCGGTCGTGTCGGTCCCGACCGCTCGGCGCGAACAATTTCCAAGTTCCCGGTCGTGCCGGTCCGTACTTCTCGGTGCGAACATTATATATGTAGAACGTAATATAACCTAACCTAACCCAACCTAACCTCTCGGTGGTATTATTTTACAGAAAGCCGGGCGTGTCTACTCCTACTTCTCGGTGCGAATATTATGTATATAACACAATATAACCTAACCTAATGCAACCTGGTCGCTCGGTGCGAATATTTTCTAAATTCCCAGTCGTGTCGGTTCCGACCGCTCGGCGCGAACAATTTCCAAGTTCCCGGTCGTGCCGGTCCGTACTTCTCGGTGCGAACATTATATATGTAGAACGTAATATAACCTAACCTAACCCAACCTAACCTCTCGGTGGTATTATTTTACAGAAAGCCGGGCGTGTCTACTCCTACTTCTCGGTGCGAATATTATGTATATAACACAATATAACCTAACCTAATGCAACCTGGTCGCTCGGTGCGAATATTTTCTAAATTCCCAGTCGTGTCGGTTCCGACCGCTCGGCGCGAATATTTTCTAAGTCCCCGGTCGTGTCGGTTCCGACCTCTCGGCGCGAATATTTTCTAAGTCCCCGGTCGTGTCGGTCCCGACCTCACAGCGGGAATATTTTCTAAGTCCCCGGTCGTGTCGGTCCCGACCGCTCGGCGCGAATATTTTCAAAGTCCCCGGTCGTGTCGGTCCCGACCGCTCGGCGCGAACATTTTCAAAGTCCCCGGTCGTGTCGGTCCCGACCGCTCGGCGCGAACAATTTCCAAGTTCCCGGTCGTGCCGGTCCGTACTTCTCGGTGCGAACATTATATATGTAGAACGTAATATAACCTAACCTAACCCAACCTAACCTCTCGGTGGTATTATTTTACAGAAAGCCGGGCGTGTCTACTCCTACTTCTCGGTGCGAATATTATGTATATAACACAATATAACCTAACCTAATGCAACCTGGTCGCTCGGTGCGAATATTTTCTAAATTCCCAGTCGTGTCGGTTCCGACCGCTCGGCGCGAATATTTTCTAAGTCCCCGGTCGTGTCGGTCCCGACCGCTCGGCGCGAATATTTTCAAAGTCCCCGGTCGTGTCGGTCCCGACCGCTCGGCGCGAACAATTTCCAAGTTCCCGGTCGTGCCGGTCCGTACTTCTCGGTGCGAACATTATATATGTAGAACGTAATATAACCTAACCTAACCCAACCTAACCTCTCGGTGGTATTATTTTACAGAAAGCCGGGCGTGTCTACTCCTACTTCTCGGTGCGAATATTATGTATATAACACAATATAACCTAACCTAATGCAACCTGGTCGCTCGGTGCGAATATTTTCTAAATTCCCAGTCGTGTCGGTTCCGACCGCTCGGCGCGAACAATTTCCAAGTTCCCGGTCGTGCCGGTCCGTACTTCTCGGTGCGAACATTATATATGTAGAACGTAATATAACCTAACCTAACCCAACCTAACCTCTCGGTGGTATTATTTTACAGAAAGCCGGGCGTGTCTACTCCTACTTCTCGGTGCGAATATTATGTATATAACACAATATAACCTAACCTAATGCAACCTGGTCGCTCGGTGCGAATATTTTCTAAATTCCCAGTCGTGTCGGTTCCGACCGCTCGGCGCGAATATTTTCTAAGTCCCCGGTCGTGTCGGTCCCGACCGCTCGGCGCGAATATTTTCAAAGTCCCCGGTCGTGTCGGTCCCGACCGCTCGGCGCGAACAATTTCCAAGTTCCCGGTCGTGCCGGTCCGTACTTCTCGGTGCGAACATTATATATGTAGAACGTAATATAACCTAACCTAACCCAACCTAACCTCTCGGTGGTATTATTTTACAGAAAGCCGGGCGTGTCTACTCCTACTTCTCGGTGCGAATATTATGTATATAACACAATATAACCTAACCTAATGCAACCTGGTCGCTCGGTGCGAATATTTTCTAAATTCCCAGTCGTGTCGGTTCCGACCGCTCGGCGCGAATATTTTCTAAGTCCCCGGTCGTGTCGGTCCCGACCGCTCGGCGCGAATATTTTCAAAGTCCCCGGTCGTGTCGGTCCCGACCGCTCGGCGCGAACAATTTCCAAGTTCCCGGTCGTGCCGGTCCGTACTTCTCGGTGCGAACATTATATATGTAGAACGTAATATAACCTAACCTAACCCAACCTAACCTCTCGGTGGTATTATTTTACAGAAAGCCGGGCGTGTCTACTCCTACTTCTCGGTGCGAATATTATGTATATAACACAATATAACCTAACCTAATGCAACCTGGTCGCTCGGTGCGAATATTTTCTAAATTCCCAGTCGTGTCGGTTCCGACCGCTCGGCGCGAATATTTTCTAAGTCCCCGGTCGTGTCGGTCCCGACCGCTCGGCGCGAATATTTTCAAAGTCCCCGGTCGTGTCGGTCCCGACCGCTCGGCGCGAACAATTTCCAAGTTCCCGGTCGTGCCGGTCCGTACTTCTCGGTGCGAACATTATATATGTAGAACGTAATATAACCTAACCTAACCCAACCTAACCTCTCGGTGGTATTATTTTACAGAAAGCCGGGCGTGTCTACTCCTACTTCTCGGTGCGAATATTATGTATATAACACAATATAACCTAACCTAATGCAACCTGGTCGCTCGGTGCGAATATTTTCTAAATTCCCAGTCGTGTCGGTTCCGACCGCTCGGCGCGAACAATTTCCAAGTTCCCGGTCGTGCCGGTCCGTACTTCTCGGTGCGAACATTATATATGTAGAACGTAATATAACCTAACCTAACCCAACCTAACCTCTCGGTGGTATTATTTTACAGAAAGCCGGGCGTGTCTACTCCTACTTCTCGGTGCGAATATTATGTATATAACACAATATAACCTAACCTAATGCAACCTGGTCGCTCGGTGCGAATATTTTCTAAATTCCCAGTCGTGTCGGTTCCGACCGCTCGGCGCGAATATTTTCTAAGTCCCCGGTCGTGTCGGTCCCGACCGCTCGGCGCGAATATTTTCAAAGTCCCCGGTCGTGTCGGTCCCGACCGCTCGGCGCGAACAATTTCCAAGTTCCCGGTCGTGCCGGTCCGTACTTCTCGGTGCGAACATTATATATGTAGAACGTAATATAACCTAACCTAACCCAACCTAACCTCTCGGTGGTATTATTTTACAGAAAGCCGGGCGTGTCTACTCCTACTTCTCGGTGCGAATATTATGTATATAACACAATATAACCTAACCTAATGCAACCTGGTCGCTCGGTGCGAATATTTTCTAAATTCCCAGTCGTGTCGGTTCCGACCGCTCGGC
Organism: Xylocopa violacea; assembly: GCA_963969225.1. Classification (NCBI taxonomy): domain Eukaryota; kingdom Metazoa; phylum Arthropoda; class Insecta; order Hymenoptera; family Apidae; genus Xylocopa; species Xylocopa violacea. Next base: position 44,821 of record CAXAJV010001211.1, on the reverse strand, counting down.
GCGAATATTTTCTAAGTCCCCGGTCGTGTCGGTCCCGACCGCTCGGCGCGAATATTTTCTAAGTCCCCGGTCGTGTCGGTTCCGACCGCTCGGCGCGAATATTTTCTAAGTCCCCGGTCGTGTCGGTCCCGACCGCTCGGCGCGAATATTTTCAAAGTCCCCGGTCGTGTCGGTCCCGACCGCTCGGCGCGAACAATTTCCAAGTTCCCGGTCGTGCCGGTCCGTACTTCTCGGTGCGAACATTATATATGTAGAACGTAATATAACCTAACCTAACCCAACCTAACCTCTCGGTGGTATTATTTTACAGAAAGCCGGGCGTGTCTACTCCTACTTCTCGGTGCGAATATTATGTATATAACACAATATAACCTAACCTAATGCAACCTGGTCGCTCGGTGCGAATATTTTCTAAATTCCCAGTCGTGTCGGTTCCGACCGCTCGGCGCGAATATTTTCTAAGTCCCCGGTCGTGTCGGTCCCGACCGCTCGGCGCGAATATTTTCAAAGTCCCCGGTCGTGTCGGTCCCGACCGCTCGGCGCGAACAATTTCCAAGTTCCCGGTCGTGCCGGTCCGTACTTCTCGGTGCGAACATTATATATGTAGAACGTAATATAACCTAACCTAACCCAACCTAACCTCTCGGTGGTATTATTTTACAGAAAGCCGGGCGTGTCTACTCCTACTTCTCGGTGCGAATATTATGTATATAACACAATATAACCTAACCTAATGCAACCTGGTCGCTCGGTGCGAATATTTTCTAAATTCCCAGTCGTGTCGGTTCCGACCGCTCGGCGCGAATATTTTCTAAGTCCCCGGTCGTGTCGGTCCCGACCGCTCGGCGCGAATATTTTCAAAGTCCCCGGTCGTGTCGGTCCCGACCGCTCGGCGCGAACAATTTCCAAGTTCCCGGTCGTGCCGGTCCGTACTTCTCGGTGCGAACATTATATATGTAGAACGTAATATAACCTAACCTAACCCAACCTAACCTCTCGGTGGTATTATTTTACAGAAAGCCGGGCGTGTCTACTCCTACTTCTCGGTGCGAATATTATGTATATAACACAATATAACCTAACCTAATGCAACCTGGTCGCTCGGTGCGAATATTTTCTAAATTCCCAGTCGTGTCGGTTCCGACCGCTCGGCGCGAATATTTTCTAAGTCCCCGGTCGTGTCGGTCCCGACCGCTCGGCGCGAATATTTTCAAAGTCCCCGGTCGTGTCGGTCCCGACCGCTCGGCGCGAACAATTTCCAAGTTCCCGGTCGTGCCGGTCCGTACTTCTCGGTGCGAACATTATATATGTAGAACGTAATATAACCTAACCTAACCCAACCTAACCTCTCGGTGGTATTATTTTACAGAAAGCCGGGCGTGTCTACTCCTACTTCTCGGTGCGAATATTATGTATATAACACAATATAACCTAACCTAATGCAACCTGGTCGCTCGGTGCGAATATTTTCTAAATTCCCAGTCGTGTCGGTTCCGACCGCTCGGCGCGAATATTTTCTAAGTCCCCGGTCGTGTCGGTCCCGACCGCTCGGCGCGAATATTTTCAAAGTCCCCGGTCGTGTCGGTCCCGACCGCTCGGCGCGAACAATTTCCAAGTTCCCGGTCGTGCCGGTCCGTACTTCTCGGTGCGAACATTATATATGTAGAACGTAATATAACCTAACCTAACCCAACCTAACCTCTCGGTGGTATTATTTTACAGAAAGCCGGGCGTGTCTACTCCTACTTCTCGGTGCGAATATTATGTATATAACACAATATAACCTAACCTAATGCAACCTGGTCGCTCGGTGCGAATATTTTCTAAATTCCCAGTCGTGTCGGTTCCGACCGCTCGGCGCGAATATTTTCTAAGTCCCCGGTCGTGTCGGTCCCGACCGCTCGGCGCGAATATTTTCAAAGTCCCCGGTCGTGTCGGTCCCGACCGCTCGGCGCGAATATTTTCAAAGTCCCCGGTCGTGTCGGTCCCGACCGCTCGGCGCGAACAATTTCCAAGTTCCCGGTCGTGCCGGTCCGTACTTCTCGGTGCGAACATTATATATGTAGAACGTAATATAACCTAACCTAACCCAACCTAACCTCTCGGTGGTATTATTTTACAGAAAGCCGGGCGTGTCTACTCCTACTTCTCGGTGCGAATATTATGTATATAACACAATATAACCTAACCTAATGCAACCTGGTCGCTCGGTGCGAATATTTTCTAAATTCCCAGTCGTGTCGGTTCCGACCGCTCGGCGCGAATATTTTCTAAGTCCCCGGTCGTGTCGGTCCCGACCGCTCGGCGCGAATATTTTCAAAGTCCCCGGTCGTGTCGGTCCCGACCGCTCGGCGCGAACAATTTCCAAGTTCCCGGTCGTGCCGGTCCGTACTTCTCGGTGCGAACATTATATATGTAGAACGTAATATAACCTAACCTAACCCAACCTAACCTCTCGGTGGTATTATTTTACAGAAAGCCGGGCGTGTCTACTCCTACTTCTCGGTGCGAATATTATGTATATAACACAATATAACCTAACCTAATGCAACCTGGTCGCTCGGTGCGAATATTTTCTAAATTCCCAGTCGTGTCGGTTCCGACCGCTCGGCGCGAATATTTTCTAAGTCCCCGGTCGTGTCGGTCCCGACCGCTCGGCGCGAATATTTTCAAAGTCCCCGGTCGTGTCGGTCCCGACCGCTCGGCGCGAACAATTTCCAAGTTCCCGGTCGTGCCGGTCCGTACTTCTCGGTGCGAACATTATATATGTAGAACGTAATATAACCTAACCTAACCCAACCTAACCTCTCGGTGGTATTATTTTACAGAAAGCCGGGCGTGTCTACTCCTACTTCTCGGTGCGAATATTATGTATATAACACAATATAACCTAACCTAATGCAACCTGGTCGCTCGGTGCGAATATTTTCTAAATTCCCAGTCGTGTCGGTTCCGACCGCTCGGCGCGAATATTTTCTAAGTCCCCGGTCGTGTCGGTCCCGACCGCTCGGCGCGAATATTTTCAAAGTCCCCGGTCGTGTCGGTCCCGACCGCTCGGCGCGAATATTTTCAAAGTCCCCGGTCGTGTCGGTCCCGACCGCTCGGCGCGAACAATTTCCAAGTTCCCGGTCGTGCCGGTCCGTACTTCTCGGTGCGAACATTATATATGTAGAACGTAATATAACCTAACCTAACCCAACCTAACCTCTCGGTGGTATTATTTTACAGAAAGCCGGGCGTGTCTACTCCTACTTCTCGGTGCGAATATTATGTATATAACACAATATAACCTAACCTAATGCAACCTGGTCGCTCGGTGCGAATATTTTCTAAATTCCCAGTCGTGTCGGTTCCGACCGCTCGGCGCGAATATTTTCTAAGTCCCCGGTCGTGTCGGTCCCGACCGCTCGGCGCGAATATTTTCAAAGTCCCCGGTCGTGTCGGTCCCGACCGCTCGGCGCGAACAATTTCCAAGTTCCCGGTCGTGCCGGTCCGTACTTCTCGGTGCGAACATTATATATGTAGAACGTAATATAACCTAACCTAACCCAACCTAACCTCTCGGTGGTATTATTTTACAGAAAGCCGGGCGTGTCTACTCCTACTTCTCGGTGCGAATATTATGTATATAACACAATATAACCTAACCTAATGCAACCTGGTCGCTCGGTGCGAATATTTTCTAAATTCCCAGTCGTGTCGGTTCCGACCGCTCGGCGCGAATATTTTCTAAGTCCCCGGTCGTGTCGGTCCCGACCGCTCGGCGCGAATATTTTCAAAGTCCCCGGTCGTGTCGGTCCCGACCGCTCGGCGCGAACAATTTCCAAGTTCCCGGTCGTGCCGGTCCGTACTTCTCGGTGCGAACATTATATATGTAGAACGTAATATAACCTAACCTAACCCAACCTAACCTCTCGGTGGTATTATTTTACAGAAAGCCGGGCGTGTCTACTCCTACTTCTCGGTGCGAATATTATGTATATAACACAATATAACCTAACCTAATGCAACCTGGTCGCTCGGTGCGAATATTTTCTAAATTCCCAGTCGTGTCGGTTCCGACCGCTCGGCGCGAATATTTTCTAAGTCCCCGGTCGTGTCGGTCCCGACCGCTCGGCGCGAATATTTTCTAAGTCCCCGGTCGTGTCGGTCCCGACCTCACAGCGGGAATATTTTCTAAGTCCCCGGTCGTGTCGGTCCCGACCGCTCGGCGCGAACAATTTCCAAGTTCCCGGTCGTGCCGGTCCGTACTTCTCGGTGCGAACATTATATATGTAGAACGTAATATAACCTAACCTAACCCAACCTAACCTCTCGGTGGTATTATTTTACAGAAAGCCGGGCGTGTCTACTCCTACTTCTCGGTGCGAATATTATGTATATAACACAATATAACCTAACCTAATGCAACCTGGTCGCTCGGTGCGAATATTTTCTAAATTCCCAGTCGTGTCGGTTCCGACCGCTCGGCGCGAATATTTTCTAAGTCCCCGGTCGTGTCGGTTCCGACCGCTCGGCGCGAATATTTTCTAAGTCCCCGGTCGTGTCGGTCCCGACCTCACAGCGGGAATATTTTCTAAGTCCCCGGTCGTGTCGGTCCCGACCGCTCGGCGCGAACAATTTCCAAGTTCCCGGTCGTGCCGGTCCGTACTTCTCGGTGCGAACATTATATATGTAGAACGTAATATAACCTAACCTAACCCAACCTAACCTCTCGGTGGTATTATTTTACAGAAAGCCGGGCGTGTCTACTCCTACTTCTCGGTGCGAATATTATGTATATAACACAATATAACCTAACCTAATGCAACCTGGTCGCTCGGTGCGAATATTTTCTAAATTCCCAGTCGTGTCGGTTCCGACCGCTCGGCGCGAACAATTTCCAAGTTCCCGGTCGTGCCGGTCCGTACTTCTCGGTGCGAACATTATATATGTAGAACGTAATATAACCTAACCTAACCCAACCTAACCTCTCGGTGGTATTATTTTACAGAAAGCCGGGCGTGTCTACTCCTACTTCTCGGTGCGAATATTATGTATATAACACAATATAACCTAACCTAATGCAACCTGGTCGCTCGGTGCGAATATTTTCTAAATTCCCAGTCGTGTCGGTTCCGACCGCTCGGCGCGAATATTTTCTAAGTCCCCGGTCGTGTCGGTTCCGACCTCTCGGCGCGAATATTTTCTAAGTCCCCGGTCGTGTCGGTCCCGACCTCACAGCGGGAATATTTTCTAAGTCCCCGGTCGTGTCGGTCCCGACCGCTCGGCGCGAATATTTTCAAAGTCCCCGGTCGTGTCGGTCCCGACCGCTCGGCGCGAACATTTTCAAAGTCCCCGGTCGTGTCGGTCCCGACCGCTCGGCGCGAACAATTTCCAAGTTCCCGGTCGTGCCGGTCCGTACTTCTCGGTGCGAACATTATATATGTAGAACGTAATATAACCTAACCTAACCCAACCTAACCTCTCGGTGGTATTATTTTACAGAAAGCCGGGCGTGTCTACTCCTACTTCTCGGTGCGAATATTATGTATATAACACAATATAACCTAACCTAATGCAACCTGGTCGCTCGGTGCGAATATTTTCTAAATTCCCAGTCGTGTCGGTTCCGACCGCTCGGCGCGAATATTTTCTAAGTCCCCGGTCGTGTCGGTTCCGACCGCTCGGCGCGAACAATTTCCAAGTTCCCGGTCGTGCCGGTCCGTACTTCTCGGTGCGAACATTATATATGTAGAACGTAATATAACCTAACCTAACCCAACCTAACCTCTCGGTGGTATTATTTTACAGAAAGCCGGGCGTGTCTACTCCTACTTCTCGGTGCGAATATTATGTATATAACACAATATAACCTAACCTAATGCAACCTGGTCGCTCGGTGCGAATATTTTCTAAATTCCCAGTCGTGTCGGTTCCGACCGCTCGGCGCGAATATTTTCTAAGTCCCCGGTCGTGTCGGTCCCGACCGCTCGGCGCGAATATTTTCAAAGTCCCCGGTCGTGTCGGTCCCGACCGCTCGGCGCGAACAATTTCCAAGTTCCCGGTCGTGCCGGTCCGTACTTCTCGGTGCGAACATTATATATGTAGAACGTAATATAACCTAACCTAACCCAACCTAACCTCTCGGTGGTATTATTTTACAGAAAGCCGGGCGTGTCTACTCCTACTTCTCGGTGCGAATATTATGTATATAACACAATATAACCTAACCTAATGCAACCTGGTCGCTCGGTGCGAATATTTTCTAAATTCCCAGTCGTGTCGGTTCCGACCGCTCGGCGCGAATATTTTCTAAGTCCCCGGTCGTGTCGGTCCCGACCGCTCGGCGCGAATATTTTCAAAGTCCCCGGTCGTGTCGGTCCCGACCGCTCGGCGCGAACAATTTCCAAGTTCCCGGTCGTGCCGGTCCGTACTTCTCGGTGCGAACATTATATATGTAGAACGTAATATAACCTAACCTAACCCAACCTAACCTCTCGGTGGTATTATTTTACAGAAAGCCGGGCGTGTCTACTCCTACTTCTCGGTGCGAATATTATGTATATAACACAATATAACCTAACCTAATGCAACCTGGTCGCTCGGTGCGAATATTTTCTAAATTCCCAGTCGTGTCGGTTCCGACCGCTCGGCGCGAATATTTTCTAAGTCCCCGGTCGTGTCGGTCCCGACCGCTCGGCGCGAATATTTTCAAAGTCCCCGGTCGTGTCGGTCCCGACCGCTCGGCGCGAACAATTTCCAAGTTCCCGGTCGTGCCGGTCCGTACTTCTCGGTGCGAACATTATATATGTAGAACGTAATATAACCTAACCTAACCCAACCTAACCTCTCGGTGGTATTATTTTACAGAAAGCCGGGCGTGTCTACTCCTACTTCTCGGTGCGAATATTATGTATATAACACAATATAACCTAACCTAATGCAACCTGGTCGCTCGGTGCGAATATTTTCTAAATTCCCAGTCGTGTCGGTTCCGACCGCTCGGCGCGAATATTTTCTAAGTCCCCGGTCGTGTCGGTCCCGACCGCTCGGCGCGAATATTTTCTAAGTCCCCGGTCGTGTCGGTTCCGACCGCTCGGCGCGAATATTTTCTAAGTCCCCGGTCGTGTCGGTCCCGACCTCACAGCGGGAATATTTTCTAAGTCCCCGGTCGTGTCGGTCCCGACCGCTCGGCGCGAACAATTTCCAAGTTCCCGGTCGTGCCGGTCCGTACTTCTCGGTGCGAACATTATATATATAGAACGTAATATAACCTAACCTAACCCAACCTAACCTCTCGGTGGTATTATTTTACAGAAAGCCGGGCGTGTCTACTCCTACTTCTCGGTGCGAATATTATGTATATAACACAATATAACCTAACCTAATGCAACCTGGTCGCTCGGTGCGAATATTTTCTAAATTCCCAGTCGTGTCGGTTCCGACCGCTCGGCGCGAACAATTTCCAAGTTCCCGGTCGTGCCGGTCCGTACTTCTCGGTGCGAACATTATATATGTAGAACGTAATATAACCTAACCTAACCCAACCTAACCTCTCGGTGGTATTATTTTACAGAAAGCCGGGCGTGTCTACTCCTACTTCTCGGTGCGAATATTATGTATATAACATAATATAACCTAACCTAATGCAACCTGGTCGCTCGGTGCGAATATTTTCTAAATTCCCAGTCGTGTCGGTCCCGACCGCTCGGCGCGAACAATTTCCAAGTTCCCGGTCGTGCCGGTCCGTACTTCTCGGTGCGAACATTATATATATAGAACGTAATATAACCTAACCTAACCCAACCTAACCTCTCGGTGGTATTATTTTACAGAAAGCCGGGCGTGTCTACTCCTACTTCTCGGTGCGAATATTATGTATATAACACAATATAACCTAACCTAATGCAACCTGGTCGCTCGGTGCGAATATTTTCTAAATTCCCAGTCGTGTCGGTTCCGACCGCTCGGCGCGAACAATTTCCAAGTTCCCGGTCGTGCCGGTCCGTACTTCTCGGTGCGAACATTATATATGTAGAACGTAATATAACCTAACCTAACCCAACCTAACCTCTCGGTGGTATTATTTTACAGAAAGCCGGGCGTGTCTACTCCTACTTCTCGGTGCGAATATTATGTATATAACATAATATAACCTAACCTAATGCAACCTGGTCGCTCGGTGCGAATATTTTCTAAATTCCCAGTCGTGTCGGTTCCGACCGCTCGGCGCGAACAATTTCCAAGTTCCCGGTCGTGCCGGTCCGTACTTCTCGGTGCGAACATTATATATGTAGAACGTAATATAACCTAACCTAACCCAACCTAACCTCTCGGTGGTATTATTTTACAGAAAGCCGGGCGTGTCTACTCCTACTTCTCGGTGCGAATATTATGTATATAACACAATATAACCTAACCTAATGCAACCTGGTCGCTCGGTGCGAATATTTTCTAAATTCCCAGTCGTGTCGGTTCCGACCGCTCGGCGCGAATATTTTCTAAGTCCCCGGTCGTGTCGGTCCCGACCGCTCGGCGCGAATATTTTCTAAGTCCCCGGTCGTGTCGGTTCCGACCGCTCGGCGCGAATATTTTCTAAGTCCCCGGTCGTGTCGGTCCCGACCTCACAGCGGGAATATTTTCTAAGTCCCCGGTCGTGTCGGTCCCGACCGCTCGGCGCGAACAATTTCCAAGTTCCCGGTCGTGCCGGTCCGTACTTCTCGGTGCGAACATTATATATATAGAACGTAATATAACCTAACCTAACCCAACCTAACCTCTCGGTGGTATTATTTTACAGAAAGCCGGGCGTGTCTACTCCTACTTCTCGGTGCGAATATTATGTATATAACACAATATAACCTAACCTAATGCAACCTGGTCGCTCGGTGCGAATATTTTCTAAATTCCCAGTCGTGTCGGTTCCGACCGCTCGGCGCGAACAATTTCCAAGTTCCCGGTCGTGCCGGTCCGTACTTCTCGGTGCGAACATTATATATGTAGAACGTAATATAACCTAACCTAACCCAACCTAACCTCTCGGTGGTATTATTTTACAGAAAGCCGGGCGTGTCTACTCCTACTTCTCGGTGCGAATATTATGTATATAACATAATATAACCTAACCTAATGCAACCTGGTCGCTCGGTGCGAATATTTTCTAAATTCCCAGTCGTGTCGGTCCCGACCGCTCGGCGCGAACAATTTCCAAGTTCCCGGTCGTGCCGGTCCGTACTTCTCGGTGCGAACATTATATATATAGAACGTAATATAACCTAACCTAACCCAACCTAACCTCTCGGTGGTATTATTTTACAGAAAGCCGGGCGTGTCTACTCCTACTTCTCGGTGCGAATATTATGTATATAACACAATATAACCTAACCTAATGCAACCTGGTCGCTCGGTGCGAATATTTTCTAAATTCCCAGTCGTGTCGGTTCCGACCGCTCGGCGCGAACAATTTCCAAGTTCCCGGTCGTGCCGGTCCGTACTTCTCGGTGCGAACATTATATATGTAGAACGTAATATAACCTAACCTAACCCAACCTAACCTCTCGGTGGTATTATTTTACAGAAAGCCGGGCGTGTCTACTCCTACTTCTCGGTGCGAATATTATGTATATAACATAATATAACCTAACCTAATGCAACCTGGTCGCTCGGTGCGAATATTTTCTAAATTCCCAGTCGTGTCGGTTCCGACCGCTCGGCGCGAACAATTTCCAAGTTCCCGGTCGTGCCGGTCCGTACTTCTCGGTGCGAACATTATATATGTAGAACGTAATATAACCTAACCTAACCCAACCTAACCTCTCGGTGGTATTATTTTACAGAAAGCCGGGCGTGTCTACTCCTACTTCTCGGTGCGAATATTATGTATATAACACAATATAACCTAACCTAATGCAACCTGGTCGCTCGGTGCGAATATTTTCTAAATTCCCAGTCGTGTCGGTTCCGACCGCTCGGCGCGAATATTTTCTAAGTCCCCGGTCGTGTCGGTCCCGACCGCTCGGCGCGAATATTTTCAAAGTCCCCGGTCGTGTCGGTCCCGACCGCTCGGCGCGAACAATTTCCAAGTTCCCGGTCGTGCCGGTCCGTACTTCTCGGTGCGAACATTATATATGTAGAACGTAATATAACCTAACCTAACCCAACCTAACCTCTCGGTGGTATTATTTTACAGAAAGCCGGGCGTGTCTACTCCTACTTCTCGGTGCGAATATTATGTATATAACACAATATAACCTAACCTAATGCAACCTGGTCGCTCGGTGCGAATATTTTCTAAATTCCCAGTCGTGTCGGTTCCGACCGCTCGGCGCGAATATTTTCTAAGTCCCCGGTCGTGTCGGTCCCGACCGCTCGGCGCGAATATTTTCAAAGTCCCCGGTCGTGTCGGTCCCGACCGCTCGGCGCGAACAATTTCCAAGTTCCCGGTCGTGCCGGTCCGTACTTCTCGGTGCGAACATTATATATGTAGAACGTAATATAACCTAACCTAACCCAACCTAACCTCTCGGTGGTATTATTTTACAGAAAGCCGGGCGTGTCTACTCCTACTTCTCGGTGCGAATATTATGTATATAACACAATATAACCTAACCTAATGCAACCTGGTCGCTCGGTGCGAATATTTTCTAAATTCCCAGTCGTGTCGGTTCCGACCGCTCGGCGCGAATATTTTCTAAGTCCCCGGTCGTGTCGGTCCCGACCGCTCGGCGCGAATATTTTCAAAGTCCCCGGTCGTGTCGGTCCCGACCGCTCGGCGCGAACAATTTCCAAGTTCCCGGTCGTGCCGGTCCGTACTTCTCGGTGCGAACATTATATATGTAGAACGTAATATAACCTAACCTAACCCAACCTAACCTCTCGGTGGTATTATTTTACAGAAAGCCGGGCGTGTCTACTCCTACTTCTCGGTGCGAATATTATGTATATAACACAATATAACCTAACCTAATGCAACCTGGTCGCTCGGTGCGAATATTTTCTAAATTCCCAGTCGTGTCGGTTCCGACCGCTCGGCGCGAATATTTTCTAAGTCCCCGGTCGTGTCGGTCCCGACCGCTCGGCGCGAATATTTTCAAAGTCCCCGGTCGTGTCGGTCCCGACCGCTCGGCGCGAACAATTTCCAAGTTCCCGGTCGTGCCGGTCCGTACTTCTCGGTGCGAACATTATATATGTAGAACGTAATATAACCTAACCTAACCCAACCTAACCTCTCGGTGGTATTATTTTACAGAAAGCCGGGCGTGTCTACTCCTACTTCTCGGTGCGAATATTATGTATATAACACAATATAACCTAACCTAATGCAACCTGGTCGCTCGGTGCGAATATTTTCTAAATTCCCAGTCGTGTCGGTTCCGACCGCTCGGCGCGAATATTTTCTAAGTCCCCGGTCGTGTCGGTCCCGACCGCTCGGCGCGAATATTTTCAAAGTCCCCGGTCGTGTCGGTCCCGACCGCTCGGCGCGAACAATTTCCAAGTTCCCGGTCGTGCCGGTCCGTACTTCTCGGTGCGAACATTATATATGTAGAACGTAATATAACCTAACCTAACCCAACCTAACCTCTCGGTGGTATTATTTTACAGAAAGCCGGGCGTGTCTACTCCTACTTCTCGGTGCGAATATTATGTATATAACACAATATAACCTAACCTAATGCAACCTGGTCGCTCGGTGCGAATATTTTCTAAATTCCCAGTCGTGTCGGTTCCGACCGCTCGGCGCGAATATTTTCTAAGTCCCCGGTCGTGTCGGTCCCGACCGCTCGGCGCGAATATTTTCAAAGTCCCCGGTCGTGTCGGTCCCGACCGCTCGGCGCGAACAATTTCCAAGTTCCCGGTCGTGCCGGTCCGTACTTCTCGGTGCGAACATTATATATGTAGAACGTAATATAACCTAACCTAACCCAACCTAACCTCTCGGTGGTATTATTTTACAGAAAGCCGGGCGTGTCTACTCCTACTTCTCGGTGCGAATATTATGTATATAACACAATATAACCTAACCTAATGCAACCTGGTCGCTCGGTGCGAATATTTTCTAAATTCCCAGTCGTGTCGGTTCCGACCGCTCGGCGCGAATATTTTCTAAGTCCCCGGTCGTGTCGGTCCCGACCGCTCGGCGCGAATATTTTCAAAGTCCCCGGTCGTGTCGGTCCCGACCGCTCGGCGCGAACAATTTCCAAGTTCCCGGTCGTGCCGGTCCGTACTTCTCGGTGCGAACATTATATATGTAGAACGTAATATAACCTAACCTAACCCAACCTAACCTCTCGGTGGTATTATTTTACAGAAAGCCGGGCGTGTCTACTCCTACTTCTCGGTGCGAATATTATGTATATAACACAATATAACCTAACCTAATGCAACCTGGTCGCTCGGTGCGAATATTTTCTAAATTCCCAGTCGTGTCGGTTCCGACCGCTCGGCGCGAATATTTTCTAAGTCCCCGGTCGTGTCGGTCCCGACCGCTCGGCGCGAATATTTTCAAAGTCCCCGGTCGTGTCGGTCCCGACCGCTCGGCGCGAACAATTTCCAAGTTCCCGGTCGTGCCGGTCCGTACTTCTCGGTGCGAACATTATATATGTAGAACGTAATATAACCTAACCTAACCCAACCTAACCTCTCGGTGGTATTATTTTACAGAAAGCCGGGCGTGTCTACTCCTACTTCTCGGTGCGAATATTATGTATATAACACAATATAACCTAACCTAATGCAACCTGGTCGCTCGGTGCGAATATTTTCTAAATTCCCAGTCGTGTCGGTTCCGACCGCTCGGCGCGAATATTTTCTAAGTCCCCGGTCGTGTCGGTCCCGACCGCTCGGCGCGAATATTTTCAAAGTCCCCGGTCGTGTCGGTCCCGACCGCTCGGCGCGAATATTTTCAAAGTCCCCGGTCGTGTCGGTCCCGACCGCTCGGCGCGAACAATTTCCAAGTTCCCGGTCGTGCCGGTCCGTACTTCTCGGTGCGAACATTATATATGTAGAACGTAATATAACCTAACCTAACCCAACCTAACCTCTCGGTGGTATTATTTTACAGAAAGCCGGGCGTGTCTACTCCTACTTCTCGGTGCGAATATTATGTATATAACACAATATAACCTAACCTAATGCAACCTGGTCGCTCGGTGCGAATATTTTCTAAATTCCCAGTCGTGTCGGTTCCGACCGCTCGGCGCGAATATTTTCTAAGTCCCCGGTCGTGTCGGTCCCGACCGCTCGGCGCGAATATTTTCTAAGTCCCCGGTCGTGTCGGTCCCGACCGCTCGGCGCGAATATTTTCAAAGTCCCCGGTCGTGTCGGTCCCGACCGCTCGGCGCGAACAATTTCCAAGTTCCCGGTCGTGCCGGTCCGTACTTCTCGGTGCGAACATTATATATGTAGAACGTAATATAACCTAACCTAACCCAACCTAACCTCTCGGTGGTATTATTTTACAGAAAGCCGGGCGTGTCTACTCCTACTTCTCGGTGCGAATATTATGTATATAACACAATATAACCTAACCTAATGCAACCTGGTCGCTCGGTGCGAATATTTTCTAAATTCCCAGTCGTGTCGGTTCCGACCGCTCGGCGCGAATATTTTCTAAGTCCCCGGTCGTGTCGGTCCCGACCGCTCGGCGCGAATATTTTCAAAGTCCCCGGTCGTGTCGGTCCCGACCGCTCGGCGCGAACAATTTCCAAGTTCCCGGTCGTGCCGGTCCGTACTTCTCGGTGCGAACATTATATATGTAGAACGTAATATAACCTAACCTAACCCAACCTAACCTCTCGGTGGTATTATTTTACAGAAAGCCGGGCGTGTCTACTCCTACTTCTCGGTGCGAATATTATGTATATAACACAATATAACCTAACCTAATGCAACCTGGTCGCTCGGTGCGAATATTTTCTAAATTCCCAGTCGTGTCGGTTCCGACCGCTCGGCGCGAATATTTTCTAAGTCCCCGGTCGTGTCGGTCCCGACCGCTCGGCGCGAATATTTTCAAAGTCCCCGGTCGTGTCGGTCCCGACCGCTCGGCGCGAATATTTTCAAAGTCCCCGGTCGTGTCGGTCCCGACCGCTCGGCGCGAACAATTTCCAAGTTCCCGGTCGTGCCGGTCCGTACTTCTCGGTGCGAACATTATATATGTAGAACGTAATATAACCTAACCTAACCCAACCTAACCTCTCGGTGGTATTATTTTACAGAAAGCCGGGCGTGTCTACTCCTACTTCTCGGTGCGAATATTATGTATATAACACAATATAACCTAACCTAATGCAACCTGGTCGCTCGGTGCGAATATTTTCTAAATTCCCAGTCGTGTCGGTTCCGACCGCTCGGCGCGAATATTTTCTAAGTCCCCGGTCGTGTCGGTCCCGACCGCTCGGCGCGAATATTTTCAAAGTCCCCGGTCGTGTCGGTCCCGACCGCTCGGCGCGAACAATTTCCAAGTTCCCGGTCGTGCCGGTCCGTACTTCTCGGTGCGAACATTATATATGTAGAACGTAATATAACCTAACCTAACCCAACCTAACCTCTCGGTGGTATTATTTTACAGAAAGCCGGGCGTGTCTACTCCTACTTCTCGGTGCGAATATTATGTATATAACACAATATAACCTAACATAATGCAACCTGGTCGCTCGGTGCGAATATTTTCTAAATTCCCAGTCGTGTCGGTTCCGACCGCTCGGCGCGAATATTTTCTAAGTCCCCGGTCGTGTCGGTCCCGACCGCTCGGCGCGAATATTTTCAAAGTCCCCGGTCGTGTCGGTCCCGACCGCTCGGCGCGAACAATTTCCAAGTTCCCGGTCGTGCCGGTCCGTACTTCTCGGTGCGAACATTATATATGTAGAACGTAATATAACCTAACCTAACCCAACCTAACCTCTCGGTGGTATTATTTTACAGAAAGCCGGGCGTGTCTACTCCTACTTCTCGGTGCGAATATTATGTATATAACACAATATAACCTAACCTAATGCAACCTGGTCGCTCGGTGCGAATATTTTCTAAATTCCCAGTCGTGTCGGTTCCGACCGCTCGGCGCGAATATTTTCTAAGTCCCCGGTCGTGTCGGTCCCGACCGCTCGGCGCGAATATTTTCTAAGTCCCCGGTCGTGTCGGTCCCGACCTCACAGCGGGAATATTTTCTAAGTCCCCGGTCGTGTCGGTCCCGACCGCTCGGCGCGAACAATTTCCAAGTTCCCGGTCGTGCCGGTCCGTACTTCTCGGTGCGAACATTATATATGTAGAACGTAATATAACCTAACCTAACCCAACCTAACCTCTCGGTGGTATTATTTTACAGAAAGCCGGGCGTGTCTACTCCTACTTCTCGGTGCGAATATTATGTATATAACACAATATAACCTAACCTAATGCAACCTGGTCGCTCGGTGCGAATATTTTCTAAATTCCCAGTCGTGTCGGTTCCGACCGCTCGGCGCGAACAATTTCCAAGTTCCCGGTCGTGCCGGTCCGTAATTCTCGGTGCGAACATTATATATGTAGAACGTAATATAACCTAACCTAACCCAACCTAACCTCTCGGTGGTATTATTTTACAGAAAGCCGGGCGTGTCTACTCCTACTTCTCGGTGCGAATATTATGTATATAACACAATATAACCTAACCTAATGCAACCTGGTCGCTCGGCGCGAATATTTTCTAAGTCCCCGGTCGTGTCGGTCCCGACCGCTCGGCGCGAATATTTTCAAAGTCCCCGGTCGTGTCGGTCCCGACCGCTCGGCGCGAACAATTTCCAAGTTCCCGGTCGTGCCGGTCCGTACTTCTCGGTGCGAACATTATATATGTAGAACGTAATATAACCTAACCTAACCCAACCTAACCTCTCGGTGGTATTATTTTACAGAAAGCCGGGCGTGTCTACTCCTACTTCTCGGTGCGAATATTATGTATATAACACAATATAACCTAACCTAATGCAACCTGGTCGCTCGGTGCGAATATTTTCTAAATTCCCAGTCGTGTCGGTTCCGACCGCTCGGCGCGAATATTTTCTAAGTCCCCGGTCGTGTCGGTCCCGACCGCTCGGCGCGAATATTTTCTAAGTCCCCGGTCGTGTCGGTCCCGACCTCACAGCGGGAATATTTTCTAAGTCCCCGGTCGTGTCGGTCCCGACCGCTCGGCGCGAACAATTTCCAAGTTCCCGGTCGTGCCGGTCCGTACTTCTCGGTGCGAACATTATATATGTAGAACGTAATATAACCTAACCTAACCCAACCTAACCTCTCGGTGGTATTATTTTACAGAAAGCCGGGCGTGTCTACTCCTACTTCTCGGTGCGAATATTATGTATATAACACAATATAACCTAACCTAATGCAACCTGGTCGCTCGGTGCGAATATTTTCTAAATTCCCAGTCGTGTCGGTTCCGACCGCTCGGCGCGAACAATTTCCAAGTTCCCGGTCGTGCCGGTCCGTAATTCTCGGTGCGAACATTATATATGTAGAACGTAATATAACCTAACCTAACCCAACCTAACCTCTCGGTGGTATTATTTTACAGAAAGCCGGGCGTGTCTACTCCTACTTCTCGGTGCGAATATTATGTATATAACACAATATAACCTAACCTAATGCAACCTGGTCGCTCGGTGCGAATATTTTCTAAATTCCCAGTCGTGTCGGTTCCGACCGCTCGGCGCGAATATTTTCTAAGTCCCCGGTCGTGTCGGTCCCGACCGCTCGGCGCGAATATTTTCAAAGTCCCCGGTCGTGTCGGTCCCGACCGCTCGGCGCGAACAATTTCCAAGTTCCCGGTCGTGCCGGTCCGTACTTCTCGGTGCGAACATTATATATGTAGAACGTAATATAACCTAACCTAACCCAACCTAACCTCTCGGTGGTATTATTTTACAGAAAGCCGGGCGTGTCTACTCCTACTTCTCGGTGCGAATATTATGTATATAACACAATATAACCTAACCTAATGCAACCTGGTCGCTCGGTGCGAATATTTTCTAAATTCCCAGTCGTGTCGGTTCCGACCGCTCGGCGCGAATATTTTCTAAGTCCCCGGTCGTGTCGGTCCCGACCGCTCGGCGCGAATATTTTCAAAGTCCCCGGTCGTGTCGGTCCCGACCGCTCGGCGCGAACAATTTCCAAGTTCCCGGTCGTGCCGGTCCGTACTTCTCGGTGCGAACATTATATATGTAGAACGTAATATAACCTAACCTAACCCAACCTAACCTCTCGGTGGTATTATTTTACAGAAAGCCGGGCGTGTCTACTCCTACTTCTCGGTGCGAATATTATGTATATAACACAATATAACCTAACCTAATGCAACCTGGTCGCTCGGTGCGAATATTTTCTAAATTCCCAGTCGTGTCGGTTCCGACCGCTCGGCGCGAATGTTTTCTAAGTCCCCGGTCGTGTCGGTTCCGACCGCTCGGCGCGAATATTTTCTAAGTCCCCGGTCGTGTCGGTCCCGACCTCACAGCGGGAATATTTTCTAAGTCCCCGGTCGTGTCGGTCCCGACCGCTCGGCGCGAACAATTTCCAAGTTCCCGGTCGTGCCGGTCCGTACTTCTCGGTGCGAACATTATATATGTAGAACGTAATATAACCTAACCTAACCCAACCTAACCTCTCGGTGGTATTATTTTACAGAAAGCCGGGCGTGTCTACTCCTACTTCTCGGTGCGAATATTATGTATATAACACAATATAACCTAACCTAATGCAACCTGGTCGCTCGGTGCGAATATTTTCTAAATTCCCAGTCGTGTCGGTTCCGACCGCTCGGCGCGAACAATTTCCAAGTTCCCGGTCGTGCCGGTCCGTAATTCTCGGTGCGAACATTATATATGTAGAACGTAATATAACCTAACCTAACCCAACCTAACCTCTCGGTGGTATTATTTTACAGAAAGCCGGGCGTGTCTACTCCTACTTCTCGGTGCGAATATTATGTATATAACACAATATAACCTAACCTAATGCAACCTGGTCGCTCGGTGCGAATATTTTCTAAATTCCCAGTCGTGTCGGTTCCGACCGCTCGGCGCGAATATTTTCTAAGTCCCCGGTCGTGTCGGTCCCGACCGCTCGGCGCGAATATTTTCAAAGTCCCCGGTCGTGTCGGTCCCGACCGCTCGGCGCGAACAATTTCCAAGTTCCCGGTCGTGCCGGTCCGTACTTCTCGGTGCGAACATTATATATGTAGAACGTAATATAACCTAACCTAACCCAACCTAACCTCTCGGTGGTATTATTTTACAGAAAGCCGGGCGTGTCTACTCCTACTTCTCGGTGCGAATATTATGTATATAACACAATATAACCTAACCTAATGCAACCTGGTCGCTCGGTGCGAATATTTTCTAAATTCCCAGTCGTGTCGGTTCCGACCGCTCGGCGCGAATATTTTCTAAGTCCCCGGTCGTGTCGGTCCCGACCGCTCGGCGCGAATATTTTCAAAGTCCCCGGTCGTGTCGGTCCCGACCGCTCGGCGCGAACAATTTCCAAGTTCCCGGTCGTGCCGGTCCGTACTTCTCGGTGCGAACATTATATATGTAGAACGTAATATAACCTAACCTAACCCAACCTAACCTCTCGGTGGTATTATTTTACAGAAAGCCGGGCGTGTCTACTCCTACTTCTCGGTGCGAATATTATGTATATAACACAATATAACCTAACCTAATGCAACCTGGTCGCTCGGTGCGAATATTTTCTAAATTCCCAGTCGTGTCGGTTCCGACCGCTCGGCGCGAATGTTTTCTAAGTCCCCGGTCGTGTCGGTTCCGACCGCTCGGCGCGAATATTTTCTAAGTCCCCGGTCGTGTCGGTCCCGACCTCACAGCGGGAATATTTTCTAAGTCCCCGGTCGTGTCGGTCCCGACCGCTCGGCGCGAACAATTTCCAAGTTCCCGGTCGTGCCGGTCCGTACTTCTCGGTGCGAACATTATATATGTAGAACGTAATATAACCTAACCTAACCCAACCTAACCTCTCGGTGGTATTATTTTACAGAAAGCCGGGCGTGTCTACTCCTACTTCTCGGTGCGAATATTATGTATATAACACAATATAACCTAACCTAATGCAACCTGGTCGCTCGGTGCGAATATTTTCTAAATTCCCAGTCGTGTCGGTTCCGACCGCTCGGCGCGAACAATTTCCAAGTTCCCGGTCGTGCCGGTCCGTAATTCTCGGTGCGAACATTATATATGTAGAACGTAATATAACCTAACCTAACCCAACCTAACCTCTCGGTGGTATTATTTTACAGAAAGCCGGGCGTGTCTACTCCTACTTCTCGGTGCGAATATTATGTATATAACACAATATAACCTAACCTAATGCAACCTGGTCGCTCGGTGCGAATATTTTCTAAATTCCCAGTCGTGTCGGTTCCGACCGCTCGGCGCGAATATTTTCTAAGTCCCCGGTCGTGTCGGTCCCGACCGCTCGGCGCGAATATTTTCAAAGTCCCCGGTCGTGTCGGTCCCGACCGCTCGGCGCGAACAATTTCCAAGTTCCCGGTCGTGCCGGTCCGTACTTCTCGGTGCGAACATTATATATGTAGAACGTAATATAACCTAACCTAACCCAACCTAACCTCTCGGTGGTATTATTTTACAGAAAGCCGGGCGTGTCTACTCCTACTTCTCGGTGCGAATATTATGTATATAACACAATATAACCTAACCTAATGCAACCTGGTCGCTCGGTGCGAATATTTTCTAAATTCCCAGTCGTGTCGGTTCCGACCGCTCGGCGCGAATATTTTCTAAGTCCCCGGTCGTGTCGGTTCCGACCGCTCGGCGCGAATATTTTCTAAGTCCCCGGTCGTGTCGGTCCCGACCTCACAGCGGGAATATTTTCTAAGTCCCCGGTCGTGTCGGTCCCGACCGCTCGGCGCGAACAATTTCCAAGTTCCCGGTCGTGCCGGTCCGTACTTCTCGGTGCGAACATTATATATGTAGAACGTAATATAACCTAACCTAACCCAACCTAACCTCTCGGTGGTATTATTTTACAGAAAGCCGGGCGTGTCTACTCCTACTTCTCGGTGCGAATATTATGTATATAACACAATATAACCTAACCTAATGCAACCTGGTCGCTCGGTGCGAATATTTTCTAAATTCCCAGTCGTGTCGGTTCCGACCGCTCGGCGCGAACAATTTCCAAGTTCCCGGTCGTGCCGGTCCGTAATTCTCGGTGCGAACATTATATATGTAGAACGTAATATAACCTAACCTAACCCAACCTAACCTCTCGGTGGTATTATTTTACAGAAAGCCGGGCGTGTCTACTCCTACTTCTCGGTGCGAATATTATGTATATAACACAATATAACCTAACCTAATGCAACCTGGTCGCTCGGTGCGAATATTTTCTAAATTCCCAGTCGTGTCGGTTCCGACCGCTCGGCGCGAATATTTTCTAAGTCCCCGGTCGTGTCGGTCCCGACCGCTCGGCGCGAATATTTTCAAAGTCCCCGGTCGTGTCGGTCCCGACCGCTCGGCGCGAACAATTTCCAAGTTCCCGGTCGTGCCGGTCCGTACTTCTCGGTGCGAACATTATATATGTAGAACGTAATATAACCTAACCTAACCCAACCTAACCTCTCGGTGGTATTATTTTACAGAAAGCCGGGCGTGTCTACTCCTACTTCTCGGTGCGAATATTATGTATATAACACAATATAACCTAACCTAATGCAACCTGGTCGCTCGGTGCGAATATTTTCTAAATTCCCAGTCGTGTCGGTTCCGACCGCTCGGCGCGAATATTTTCTAAGTCCCCGGTCGTGTCGGTCCCGACCGCTCGGCGCGAATATTTTCAAAGTCCCCGGTCGTGTCGGTCCCGACCGCTCGGCGCGAACAATTTCCAAGTTCCCGGTCGTGCCGGTCCGTACTTCTCGGTGCGAACATTATATATGTAGAACGTAATATAACCTAACCTAACCCAACCTAACCTCTCGGTGGTATTATTTTACAGAAAGCCGGGCGTGTCTACTCCTACTTCTCGGTGCGAATATTATGTATATAACACAATATAACCTAACCTAATGCAACCTGGTCGCTCGGTGCGAATATTTTCTAAATTCCCAGTCGTGTCGGTTCCGACCGCTCGGCGCGAATATTTTCTAAGTCCCCGGTCGTGTCGGTCCCGACCGCTCGGCGCGAATATTTTCTAAGTCCCCGGTCGTGTCGGTCCCGACCTTACAGCGGGAATATTTTCTAAGTCCCCGGTCGTGTCGGTCCCGACCGCTCGGCGCGAACAATTTCCAAGTTCCCGGTCGTGCCGGTCCGTACTTCTCGGTGCGAACATTATATATGTAGAACGTAATATAACCTAACCTAACCCAACCTAACCTCTCGGTGGTATTATTTTACAGAAAGCCGGGCGTGTCTACTCCTACTTCTCGGTGCGAATATTATGTATATAACACAATATAACCTAACCTAATGCAACCTGGTCGCTCGGTGCGAATATTTTCTAAATTCCCAGTCGTGTCGGTTCCGACCGCTCGGCGCGAACAATTTCCAAGTTCCCGGTCGTGCCGGTCCGTAATTCTCGGTGCGAACATTATATATGTAGAACGTAATATAACCTAACCTAACCCAACCTAACCTCTCGGTGGTATTATTTTACAGAAAGCCGGGCGTGTCTACTCCTACTTCTCGGTGCGAATATTATGTATATAACACAATATAACCTAACCTAATGCAACCTGGTCGCTCGGCGCGAATATTTTCTAAGTCCCCGGTCGTGTCGGTCCCGACCGCTCGGCGCGAATATTTTCAAAGTCCCCGGTCGTGTCGGTCCCGACCGCTCGGCGCGAACAATTTCCAAGTTCCCGGTCGTGCCGGTCCGTACTTCTCGGTGCGAACATTATATATGTAGAACGTAATATAACCTAACCTAACCCAACCTAACCTCTCGGTGGTATTATTTTACAGAAAGCCGGGCGTGTCTACTCCTACTTCTCGGTGCGAATATTATGTATATAACACAATATAACCTAACCTAATGCAACCTGGTCGCTCGGTGCGAATATTTTCTAAATTCCCAGTCGTGTCGGTTCCGACCGCTCGGCGCGAATATTTTCTAAGTCCCCGGTCGTGTCGGTCCCGACCGCTCGGCGCGAATATTTTCTAAGCCCCGGTCGTGTCGGTCCCGACCTCACAGCGGGAATATTTTCTAAGTCCCCGGTCGTGTCGGTCCCGACCGCTCGGCGCGAACAATTTCCAAGTTCCCGGTCGTGCCGGTCCGTACTTCTCGGTGCGAACATTATATATGTAGAACGTAATATAACCTAACCTAACCCAACCTAACCTCTCGGTGGTATTATTTTACAGAAAGCCGGGCGTGTCTACTCCTACTTCTCGGTGCGAATATTATGTATATAACACAATATAACCTAACCTAATGCAACCTGGTCGCTCGGTGCGAATATTTTCTAAATTCCCAGTCGTGTCGGTTCCGACCGCTCGGCGCGAACAATTTCCAAGTTCCCGGTCGTGCCGGTCCGTAATTCTCGGTGCGAACATTATATATGTAGAACGTAATATAACCTAACCTAACCCAACCTAACCTCTCGGTGGTATTATTTTACAGAAAGCCGGGCGTGTCTACTCCTACTTCTCGGTGCGAATATTATGTATATAACACAATATAACCTAACCTAATGCAACCTGGTCGCTCGGTGCGAATATTTTCTAAATTCCCAGTCGTGTCGGTTCCGACCGCTCGGCGCGAATATTTTCTAAGTCCCCGGTCGTGTCGGTCCCGACCGCTCGGCGCGAATATTTTCAAAGTCCCCGGTCGTGTCGGTCCCGACCGCTCGGCGCGAACAATTTCCAAGTTCCCGGTCGTGCCGGTCCGTACTTCTCGGTGCGAACATTATATATGTAGAACGTAATATAACCTAACCTAACCCAACCTAACCTCTCGGTGGTATTATTTTACAGAAAGCCGGGCGTGTCTACTCCTACTTCTCGGTGCGAATATTATGTATATAACACAATATAACCTAACCTAATGCAACCTGGTCGCTCGGTGCGAATATTTTCTAAATTCCCAGTCGTGTCGGTTCCGACCGCTCGGCGCGAATGTTTTCTAAGTCCCCGGTCGTGTCGGTTCCGACCGCTCGGCGCGAATATTTTCTAAGTCCCCGGTCGTGTCGGTCCCGACCTCACAGCGGGAATATTTTCTAAGTCCCCGGTCGTGTCGGTCCCGACCGCTCGGCGCGAACAATTTCCAAGTTCCCGGTCGTGCCGGTCCGTACTTCTCGGTGCGAACATTATATATGTAGAACGTAATATAACCTAACCTAACCCAACCTAACCTCTCGGTGGTATTATTTTACAGAAAGCCGGGCGTGTCTACTCCTACTTCTCGGTGCGAATATTATGTATATAACACAATATAACCTAACCTAATGCAACCTGGTCGCTCGGTGCGAATATTTTCTAAATTCCCAGTCGTGTCGGTTCCGACCGCTCGGCGCGAACAATTTCCAAGTTCCCGGTCGTGCCGGTCCGTAATTCTCGGTGCGAACATTATATATGTAGAACGTAATATAACCTAACCTAACCCAACCTAACCTCTCGGTGGTATTATTTTACAGAAAGCCGGGCGTGTCTACTCCTACTTCTCGGTGCGAATATTATGTATATAACACAATATAACCTAACCTAATGCAACCTGGTCGCTCGGTGCGAATATTTTCTAAATTCCCAGTCGTGTCGGTTCCGACCGCTCGGCGCGAATATTTTCTAAGTCCCCGGTCGTGTCGGTCCCGACCGCTCGGCGCGAATATTTTCAAAGTCCCCGGTCGTGTCGGTCCCGACCGCTCGGCGCGAACAATTTCCAAGTTCCCGGTCGTGCCGGTCCGTACTTCTCGGTGCGAACATTATATATGTAGAACGTAATATAACCTAACCTAACCCAACCTAACCTCTCGGTGGTATTATTTTACAGAAAGCCGGGCGTGTCTACTCCTACTTCTCGGTGCGAATATTATGTATATAACACAATATAACCTAACCTAATGCAACCTGGTCGCTCGGTGCGAATATTTTCTAAATTCCCAGTCGTGTCGGTTCCGACCGCTCGGCGCGAATATTTTCTAAGTCCCCGGTCGTGTCGGTCCCGACCGCTCGGCGCGAATATTTTCAAAGTCCCCGGTCGTGTCGGTCCCGACCGCTCGGCGCGAACAATTTCCAAGTTCCCGGTCGTGCCGGTCCGTACTTCTCGGTGCGAACATTATATATGTAGAACGTAATATAACCTAACCTAACCCAACCTAACCTCTCGGTGGTATTATTTTACAGAAAGCCGGGCGTGTCTACTCCTACTTCTCGGTGCGAATATTATGTATATAACACAATATAACCTAACCTAATGCAACCTGGTCGCTCGGTGCGAATATTTTCTAAATTCCCAGTCGTGTCGGTTCCGACCGCTCGGCGCGAATGTTTTCTAAGTCCCCGGTCGTGTCGGTTCCGACCGCTCGGCGCGAATATTTTCTAAGTCCCCGGTCGTGTCGGTCCCGACCTCACAGCGGGAATATTTTCTAAGTCCCCGGTCGTGTCGGTCCCGACCGCTCGGCGCGAACAATTTCCAAGTTCCCGGTCGTGCCGGTCCGTACTTCTCGGTGCGAACATTATATATGTAGAACGTAATATAACCTAACCTAACCCAACCTAACCTCTCGGTGGTATTATTTTACAGAAAGCCGGGCGTGTCTACTCCTACTTCTCGGTGCGAATATTATGTATATAACACAATATAACCTAACCTAATGCAACCTGGTCGCTCGGTGCGAATATTTTCTAAATTCCCAGTCGTGTCGGTTCCGACCGCTCGGCGCGAACAATTTCCAAGTTCCCGGTCGTGCCGGTCCGTAATTCTCGGTGCGAACATTATATATGTAGAACGTAATATAACCTAACCTAACCCAACCTAACCTCTCGGTGGTATTATTTTACAGAAAGCCGGGCGTGTCTACTCCTACTTCTCGGTGCGAATATTATGTATATAACACAATATAACCTAACCTAATGCAACCTGGTCGCTCGGTGCGAATATTTTCTAAATTCCCAGTCGTGTCGGTTCCGACCGCTCGGCGCGAATATTTTCTAAGTCCCCGGTCGTGTCGGTCCCGACCGCTCGGCGCGAATATTTTCAAAGTCCCCGGTCGTGTCGGTCCCGACCGCTCGGCGCGAACAATTTCCAAGTTCCCGGTCGTGCCGGTCCGTACTTCTCGGTGCGAACATTATATATGTAGAACGTAATATAACCTAACCTAACCCAACCTAACCTCTCGGTGGTATTATTTTACAGAAAGCCGGGCGTGTCTACTCCTACTTCTCGGTGCGAATATTATGTATATAACACAATATAACCTAACCTAATGCAACCTGGTCGCTCGGTGCGAATATTTTCTAAATTCCCAGTCGTGTCGGTTCCGACCGCTCGGCGCGAATATTTTCTAAGTCCCCGGTCGTGTCGGTTCCGACCGCTCGGCGCGAATATTTTCTAAGTCCCCGGTCGTGTCGGTCCCGACCTCACAGCGGGAATATTTTCTAAGTCCCCGGTCGTGTCGGTCCCGACCGCTCGGCGCGAACAATTTCCAAGTTCCCGGTCGTGCCGTTCCGTACTTCTCGGTGCGAACATTATATATGTAGAACGTAATATAACCTAACCTAACCCAACCTAACCTCTCGGTGGTATTATTTTACAGAAAGCCGGGCGTGTCTACTCCTACTTCTCGGTGCGAATATTATGTATATAACACAATATAACCTAACCTAATGCAACCTGGTCGCTCGGTGCGAATATTTTCTAAATTCCCAGTCGTGTCGGTTCCGACCGCTCGGCGCGAACAATTTCCAAGTTCCCGGTCGTGCCGGTCCGTACTTCTCGGTGCGAACATTATATATGTAGAACGTAATATAACCTAACCTAACCCAACCTAACCTCTCGGTGGTATTATTTTACAGAAAGCCGGGCGTGTCTACTCCTACTTCTCGGTGCGAATATTATGTATATAACATAATATAACCTAACCTAATGCAACCTGGTCGCTCGGTGCGAATATTTTCTAAATTCCCAGTCGTGTCGGTTCCGACCGCTCGGCGCGAACAATTTCCAAGTTCCCGGTCGTGCCGGTCCGTACTTCTCGGTGCGAACATTATATATGTAGAACGTAATATAACCTAACCTAACCCAACCTAACCTCTCGGTGGTATTATTTTACAGAAAGCCGGGCGTGTCTACTCCTACTTCTCGGTGCGAATATTATGTATATAACACAATATAACCTAACCTAATGCAACCTGGTCGCTCGGTGCGAATATTTTCTAAATTCCCAGTCGTGTCGGTTCCGACCGCTCGGCGCGAATATTTTCAAAGTCCCCGGTCGTGTCGGTCCCGACCGCTCGGCGCGAATATTTTCAAAGTCCCCGGTCGTGTCGGTCCCGACCGCTCGGCGCGAACAATTTCCAAGTTCCCGGTCGTGCCGGTCCGTACTTCTCGGTGCGAACATTATATATGTAGAACGTAATATAACCTAACCTAACCCAACCTAACCTCTCGGTGGTATTATTTTACAGAAAGCCGGGCGTGTCTACTCCTACTTCTCGGTGCGAATATTATGTATATAACACAATATAACCTAACCTAATGCAACCTGGTCGCTCGGTGCGAATATTTTCTAAATTCCCAGTCGTGTCGGTTCCGACCGCTCGGCGCGAATATTTTCTAAGTCCCCGGTCGTGTCGGTCCCGACCGCTCGGCGCGAATATTTTCAAAGTCCCCGGTCGTGTCGGTCCCGACCGCTCGGCGCGAATATTTTCAAAGTCCCCGGTCGTGTCGGTCCCGACCGCTCGGCGCGAACAATTTCCAAGTTCCCGGTCGTGCCGGTCCGTACTTCTCGGTGCGAACATTATATATATAGAACGTAATATAACCTAACCTAACCCAACCTAACCTCTCGGTGGTATTATTTTACAGAAAGCCGGGCGTGTCTACTCCTACTTCTCGGTGCGAATATTATGTATATAACACAATATAACCTAACCTAATGCAACCTGGTCGCTCGGTGCGAATATTTTCTAAATTCCCAGTCGTGTCGGTTCCGACCGCTCGGCGCGAACAATTTCCAAGTTCCCGGTCGTGCCGGTCCGTACTTCTCGGTGCGAACATTATATATGTAGAACGTAATATAACCTAACCTAACCCAACCTAACCTCTCGGTGGTATTATTTTACAGAAAGCCGGGCGTGTCTACTCCTACTTCTCGGTGCGAATATTATGTATATAACACAATATAACCTAACCTAATGCAACCTGGTCGCTCGGTGCGAATATTTTCTAAATTCCCAGTCGTGTCGGTTCCGACCGCTCGGCGCGAATATTTTCTAAGTCCCCGGTCGTGTCGGTCCCGACCGCTCGGCGCGAATATTTTCAAAGTCCCCGGTCGTGTCGGTCCCGACCGCTCGGCGCGAACAATTTCCAAGTTCCCGGTCGTGCCGGTCCGTACTTCTCGGTGCGAACATTATATATGTAGAACGTAATATAACCTAACCTAACCCAACCTAACCTCTCGGTGGTATTATTTTACAGAAAGCCGGGCGTGTCTACTCCTACTTCTCGGTGCGAATATTATGTATATAACACAATATAACCTAACCTAATGCAACCTGGTCGCTCGGTGCGAATATTTTCTAAATTCCCAGTCGTGTCGGTTCCGACCGCTCGGCGCGAATATTTTCTAAGTCCCCGGTCGTGTCGGTCCCGACCGCTCGGCGCGAATATTTTCAAAGTCCCCGGTCGTGTCGGTCCCGACCGCTCGGCGCGAATATTTTCAAAGTCCCCGGTCGTGTCGGTCCCGACCGCTCGGCGCGAACAATTTCCAAGTTCCCGGTCGTGCCGGTCCGTACTTCTCGGTGCGAACATTATATATGTAGAACGTAATATAACCTAACCTAACCCAACCTAACCTCTCGGTGGTATTATTTTACAGAAAGCCGGGCGTGTCTACTCCTACTTCTCGGTGCGAATATTATGTATATAACACAATATAACCTAACCTAATGCAACCTGGTCGCTCGGTGCGAATATTTTCTAAATTCCCAGTCGTGTCGGTTCCGACCGCTCGGCGCGAATATTTTCTAAGTCCCCGGTCGTGTCGGTCCCGACCGCTCGGCGCGAATATTTTCTAAGTCCCCGGTCGTGTCGGTCCCGACCGCTCGGCGCGAATATTTTCAAAGTCCCCGGTCGTGTCGGTCCCGACCGCTCGGCGCGAACAATTTCCAAGTTCCCGGTCGTGCCGGTCCGTACTTCTCGGTGCGAACATTATATATGTAGAACGTAATATAACCTAACCTAACCCAACCTAACCTCTCGGTGGTATTATTTTACAGAAAGCCGGGCGTGTCTACTCCTACTTCTCGGTGCGAATATTATGTATATAACACAATATAACCTAACCTAATGCAACCTGGTCGCTCGGTGCGAATATTTTCTAAATTCCCAGTCGTGTCGGTTCCGACCGCTCGGCGCGAATATTTTCTAAGTCCCCGGTCGTGTCGGTCCCGACCGCTCGGCGCGAATATTTTCAAAGTCCCCGGTCGTGTCGGTCCCGACCGCTCGGCGCGAACAATTTCCAAGTTCCCGGTCGTGCCGGTCCGTACTTCTCGGTGCGAACATTATATATGTAGAACGTAATATAACCTAACCTAACCCAACCTAACCTCTCGGTGGTATTATTTTACAGAAAGCCGGGCGTGTCTACTCCTACTTCTCGGTGCGAATATTATGTATATAACACAATATAACCTAACCTAATGCAACCTGGTCGCTCGGTGCGAATATTTTCTAAATTCCCAGTCGTGTCGGTTCCGACCGCTCGGCGCGAATATTTTCTAAGTCCCCGGTCGTGTCGGTCCCGACCGCTCGGCGCGAATATTTTCAAAGTCCCCGGTCGTGTCGGTCCCGACCGCTCGGCGCGAACAATTTCCAAGTTCCCGGTCGTGCCGGTCCGTACTTCTCGGTGCGAACATTATATATGTAGAACGTAATATAACCTAACCTAACCCAACCTAACCTCTCGGTGGTATTATTTTACAGAAAGCCGGGCGTGTCTACTCCTACTTCTCGGTGCGAATATTATGTATATAACACAATATAACCTAACCTAATGCAACCTGGTCGCTCGGTGCGAATATTTTCTAAATTCCCAGTCGTGTCGGTTCCGACCGCTCGGCGCGAATATTTTCTAAGTCCCCGGTCGTGTCGGTCCCGACCGCTCGGCGCGAATATTTTCAAAGTCCCCGGTCGTGTCGGTCCCGACCGCTCGGCGCGAACAATTTCCAAGTTCCCGGTCGTGCCGGTCCGTACTTCTCGGTGCGAACATTATATATGTAGAACGTAATATAACCTAACCTAACCCAACCTAACCTCTCGGTGGTATTATTTTACAGAAAGCCGGGCGTGTCTACTCCTACTTCTCGGTGCGAATATTATGTATATAACACAATATAACCTAACCTAATGCAACCTGGTCGCTCGGTGCGAATATTTTCTAAATTCCCAGTCGTGTCGGTTCCGACCGCTCGGCGCGAATATTTTCTAAGTCCCCGGTCGTGTCGGTCCCGACCGCTCGGCGCGAATATTTTCAAAGTCCCCGGTCGTGTCGGTCCCGACCGCTCGGCGCGAACAATTTCCAAGTTCCCGGTCGTGCCGGTCCGTACTTCTCGGTGTGAACATTATATATGTAGAACGTAATATAACCTAACCTAACCCAACCTAACCTCTCGGTGGTATTATTTTACAGAAAGCCGGGCGTGTCTACTCCTACTTCTCGGTGCGAATATTATGTATATAACACAATATAACCTAACCTAATGCAACCTGGTCGCTCGGTGCGAATATTTTCTAAATTCCCAGTCGTGTCGGTTCCGACCGCTCGGCGCGAATATTTTCTAAGTCCCCGGTCGTGTCGGTCCCGACCGCTCGGCGCGAATATTTTCAAAGTCCCCGGTCGTGTCGGTCCCGACCGCTCGGCGCGAACAATTTCCAAGTTCCCGGTCGTGCCGGTCCGTACTTCTCGGTGCGAACATTATATATGTAGAACGTAATATAACCTAACCTAACCCAACCTAACCTCTCGGTGGTATTATTTTACAGAAAGCCGGGCGTGTCTACTCCTACTTCTCGGTGCGAATATTATGTATATAACACAATATAACCTAACCTAATGCAACCTGGTCGCTCGGTGCGAATATTTTCTAAATTCCCAGTCGTGTCGGTTCCGACCGCTCGGCGCGAATATTTTCAAAGTCCCCGGTCGTGTCGGTCCCGACCGCTCGGCGCGAATATTTTCAAAGTCCCCGGTCGTGTCGGTCCCGACCGCTCGGCGCGAACAATTTCCAAGTTCCCGGTCGTGCCGGTCCGTACTTCTCGGTGCGAACATTATATATGTAGAACGTAATATAACCTAACCTAACCCAACCTAACCTCTCGTTGGTATTATTTTACAGAAAGCCGGGCGTGTCTACTCCTACTTCTCGGTGCGAATATTATGTATATAACACAATATAACCTAACCTAATGCAACCTGGTCGCTCGGTGCGAATATTTTCTAAATTCCCAGTCGTGTCGGTTCCGACCGCTCGGCGCGAATATTTTCTAAGTCCCCGGTCGTGTCGGTCCCGACCGCTCGGCGCGAATATTTTCAAAGCCCCCGGTCGTGTCGGGCCCGACCGCTCGGCGCGAACAATTTCCAAGTTCCCGGTCGTGCCGGTCCGTACTTCTCGGTGCGAACATTATATATGTAGAACGTAATATAACCTAACCTAACCCAACCTAACCTCTCGGTGGTATTATTTTACAGAAAGCCGGGCGTGTCTACTCCTACTTCTCGGTGCGAATATTATGTATATAACACAATATAACCTAACCTAATGCAACCTGGTCGCTCGGTGCGAATATTTTCTAAATTCCCAGTCGTGTCGGTTCCGACCGCTCGGCGCGAATATTTTCAAAGTCCCCGGTCGTGTCGGTCCCGACCGCTCGGCGCGAATATTTTCAAAGTCCCCGGTCGTGTCGGTCCCGACCGCTCGGCGCGAACAATTTCCAAGTTCCCGGTCGTGCCGGTCCGTACTTCTCGGTGCGAACATTATATATGTAGAACGTAATATAACCTAACCTAACCCAACCTAACCTCTCGGTGGTATTATTTTACAGAAAGCCGGGCGTGTCTACTCCTACTTCTCGGTGCGAATATTATGTATATAACACAATATAACCTAACCTAATGCAACCTGGTCGCTCGGTGCGAATATTTTCTAAATTCCCAGTCGTGTCGGTTCCGACCGCTCGGCGCGAACAATTTCCAAGTTCCCGGTCGTGCCGGTCCGTAATTCTCGGTGCGAACATTATATATGTAGAACGTAATATAACCTAACCTAACCCAACCTAACCTCTCGGTGGTATTATTTTACAGAAAGCCGGGCGTGTCTACTCCTACTTCTCGGTGCGAATATTATGTATATAACACAATATAACCTAACCTAATGCAACCTGGTCGCTCGGTGCGAATATTTTCTAAATTCCCAGTCGTGTCGGTTCCGACCGCTCGGCGCGAATATTTTCTAAGTCCCCGGTCGTGTCGGTCCCGACCGCTCGGCGCGAATATTTTCAAAGTCCCCGGTCGTGTCGGTCCCGACCGCTCGGCGCGAACAATTTCCAAGTTCCCGGTCGTGCCGGTCCGTACTTCTCGGTGCGAACATTATATATGTAGAACGTAATATAACCTAACCTAACCCAACCAAACCTCTCGGTGGTATTATTTTACAGAAAGCCGGGCGTGTCTACTCCTACTTCTCGGTGCGAATATTATGTATATAACACAATATAACCTAACCTAATGCAACCTGGTCGCTCGGTGCGAATATTTTCTAAATTCCCAGTCGTGTCGGTTCCGACCGCTCGGCGCGAATATTTTCTAAGTCCCCGGTCGTGTCGGTTCCGACCGCTCGGCGCGAATATTTTCTAAGTCCCCGGTCGTGTCGGTCCCGACCTCACAGCGGGAATATTTTCTAAGTCCCCGGTCGTGTCGGTCCCGACCGCTCGGCGCGAACAATTTCCAAGTTCCCGGTCGTGCCGGTCCGTACTTCTCGGTGCGAACATTATATATATAGAACGTAATATAACCTAACCTAACCCAACCTAACCTCTCGGTGGTATTATTTTACAGAAAGCCGGGCGTGTCTACTCCTACTTCTCGGTGCGAATATTATGTATATAACACAATATAACCTAACCTAATGCAACCTGGTCGCTCGGTGCGAATATTTTCTAAATTCCCAGTCGTGTCGGTTCCGACCGCTCGGCGCGAACAATTTCCAAGTTCCCGGTCGTGCCGGTCCGTACTTCTCGGTGCGAACATTATATATGTAGAACGTAATATAACCTAACCTAACCCAACCTAACCTCTCGGTGGTATTATTTTACAGAAAGCCGGGCGTGTCTACTCCTACTTCTCGGTGCGAATATTATGTATATAACATAATATAACCTAACCTAATGCAACCTGGTCGCTCGGTGCGAATATTTTCTAAATTCCCAGTCGTGTCGGTTCCGACCGCTCGGCGCGAACAATTTCCAAGTTGCCGGTCGTGCCGGTCCGTACTTCTCGGTGCGAACATTATATATGTAGAACGTAATATAACCTAACCTAACCCAACCTAACCTCTCGGTGGTATTATTTTACAGAAAGCCGGGCGTGTCTACTCCTACTTCTCGGTGCGAATATTATGTATATAACACAATATAACCTAACCTAATGCAACCTGGTCGCTCGGTGCGAATATTTTCTAAATTCCCAGTCGTGTCGGTTCCGACCGCTCGGCGCGAATATTTTCTAAGTCCCCGGTCGTGTCGGTCCCGACCGCTCGGCGCGAATATTTTCAAAGTCCCCGGTCGTGTCGGTCCCGACCGCTCGGCGCGAACAATTTCCAAGTTCCCGGTCGTGCCGGTCCGTACTTCTCGGTGCGAACATTATATATGTAGAACGTAATATAACCTAACCTAACCCAACCTAACCTCTCGGTGGTATTATTTTACAGAAAGCCGGGCGTGTCTACTCCTACTTCTCGGTGCGAATATTATGTATATAACACAATATAACCTAACCTAATGCAACCTGGTCGCTCGGTGCGAATATTTTCTAAATTCCCAGTCGTGTCGGTTCCGACCGCTCGGCGCGAATATTTTCTAAGTCCCCGGTCGTGTCGGTTCCGACCGCTCGGCGCGAATATTTTCTAAGTCCCCGGTCGTGTCGGTCCCGACCTCACAGCGGGAATATTTTCTAAGTCCCCGGTCGTGTCGGTCCCGACCGCTCGGCGCGAACAATTTCCAAGTTCCCGGTCGTGCCGGTCCGTACTTCTCGGTGCGAACATTATATATATAGAACGTAATATAACCTAACCTAACCCAACCTAACCTCTCGGTGGTATTATTTTACAGAAAGCCGGGCGTGTCTACTCCTACTTCTCGGTGCGAATATTATGTATATAACACAATATAACCTAACCTAATGCAACCTGGTCGCTCGGTGCGAATATTTTCTAAATTCCCAGTCGTGTCGGTTCCGACCGCTCGGCGCGAACAATTTCCAAGTTCCCGGTCGTGCCGGTCCGTACTTCTCGGTGCGAACATTATATATGTAGAACGTAATATAACCTAACCTAACCCAACCTAACCTCTCGGTGGTATTATTTTACAGAAAGCCGGGCGTGTCTACTCCTACTTCTCGGTGCGAATATTATGTATATAACATAATATAACCTAACCTAATGCAACCTGGTCGCTCGGTGCGAATATTTTCTAAATTCCCAGTCGTGTCGGTTCCGACCGCTCGGCGCGAACAATTTCCAAGTTCCCGGTCGTGCCGGTCCGTACTTCTCGGTGCGAACATTATATATGTAGAACGTAATATAACCTAACCTAACCCAACCTAACCTCTCGGTGGTATTATTTTACAGAAAGCCGGGCGTGTCTACTCCTACTTCTCGGTGCGAATATTATGTATATAACACAATATAACCTAACCTAATGCAACCTGGTCGCTCGGTGCGAATATTTTCTAAATTCCCAGTCGTGTCGGTTCCGACCGCTCGGCGCGAATATTTTCTAAGTCCCCGGTCGTGTCGGTCCCGACCGCTCGGCGCGAATATTTTCAAAGTCCCCGGTCGTGTCGGTCCCGACCGCTCGGCGCGAACAATTTCCAAGTTCCCGGTCGTGCCGGTCCGTACTTCTCGGTGCGAACATTATATATGTAGAACGTAATATAACCTAACCTAACCCAACCTAACCTCTCGGTGGTATTATTTTACAGAAAGCCGGGCGTGTCTACTCCTACTTCTCGGTGCGAATATTATGTATATAACACAATATAACCTAACCTAATGCAACCTGGTCGCTCGGTGCGAATATTTTCTAAATTCCCAGTCGTGTCGGTTCCGACCGCTCGGCGCGAATATTTTCTAAGTCCCCGGTCGTGTCGGTTCCGACCGCTCGGCGCGAATATTTTCTAAGTCCCCGGTCGTGTCGGTCCCGACCTCACAGCGGGAATATTTTCTAAGTCCCCGGTCGTGTCGGTCCCGACCGCTCGGCGCGAACAATTTCCAAGTTCCCGGTCGTGCCGGTCCGTACTTCTCGGTGCGAACATTATATATGTAGAACGTAATATAACCTAACCTAACCCAACCTAACCTCTCGGTGGTATTATTTTACAGAAAGCCGGGCGTGTCTACTCCTACTTCTCGGTGCGAATATTATGTATATAACACAATATAACCTAACCTAATGCAACCTGGTCGCTCGGTGCGAATATTTTCTAAATTCCCAGTCGTGTCGGTTCCGACCGCTCGGCGCGAACAATTTCCAAGTTCCCGGTCGTGCCGGTCCGTAATTCTCGGTGCGAACATTATATATGTAGAACGTAATATAACCTAACCTAACCCAACCTAACCTCTCGGTGGTATTATTTTACAGAAAGCCGGGCGTGTCTACTCCTACTTCTCGGTGCGAATATTATGTATATAACACAATATAACCTAACCTAATGCAACCTGGTCGCTCGGTGCGAATATTTTCTAAATTCCCAGTCGTGTCGGTTCCGACCGCTCGGCGCGAATATTTTCTAAGTCCCCGGTCGTGTCGGTCCCGACCGCTCGGCGCGAATATTTTCAAAGTCCCCGGTCGTGTCGGTCCCGACCGCTCGGCGCGAACAATTTCCAAGTTCCCGGTCGTGCCGGTCCGTACTTCTCGGTGCGAACATTATATATGTAGAACGTAATATAACCTAACCTAACCCAACCTAACCTCTCGGTGGTATTATTTTACAGAAAGCCGGGCGTGTCTACTCCTACTTCTCGGTGCGAATATTATGTATATAACACAATATAACCTAACCTAATGCAACCTGGTCGCTCGGTGCGAATATTTTCTAAATTCCCAGTCGTGTCGGTTCCGACCGCTCGGCGCGAATATTTTCTAAGTCCCCGGTCGTGTCGGTCCCGACCGCTCGGCGCGAATATTTTCAAAGTCCCCGGTCGTGTCGGTCCCGACCGCTCGGCGCGAACAATTTCCAAGTTCCCGGTCGTGCCGGTCCGTACTTCTCGGTGCGAACATTATATATGTAGAACGTAATATAACCTAACCTAACCCAACCTAACCTCTCGGTGGTATTATTTTACAGAAAGCCGGGCGTGTCTACTCCTACTTCTCGGTGCGAATATTATGTATATAACACAATATAACCTAACCTAATGCAACCTGGTCGCTCGGTGCGAATATTTTCTAAATTCCCAGTCGTGTCGGTTCCGACCGCTCGGCGCGAATATTTTCTAAGTCCCCGGTCGTGTCGGTCCCGACCGCTCGGCGCGAATATTTTCAAAGTCCCCGGTCGTGTCGGTCCCGACCGCTCGGCGCGAACAATTTCCAAGTTCCCGGTCGTGCCGGTCCGTACTTCTCGGTGCGAACATTATATATGTAGAACGTAATATAACCTAACCTAACCCAACCTAACCTCTCGGTGGTATTATTTTACAGAAAGCCGGGCGTGTCTACTCCTACTTCTCGGTGCGAATATTATGTATATAACACAATATAACCTAACCTAATGCAACCTGGTCGCTCGGTGCGAATATTTTCTAAATTCCCAGTCGTGTCGGTTCCGACCGCTCGGCGCGAATATTTTCTAAGTCCCCGGTCGTGTCGGTCCCGACCGCTCGGCGCGAATATTTTCAAAGTCCCCGGTCGTGTCGGTCCCGACCGCTCGGCGCGAACAATTTCCAAGTTCCCGGTCGTGCCGGTCCGTACTTCTCGGTGCGAACATTATATATGTAGAACGTAATATAACCTAACCTAACCCAACCTAACCTCTCGGTGGTATTATTTTACAGAAAGCCGGGCGTGTCTACTCCTACTTCTCGGTGCGAATATTATGTATATAACACAATATAACCTAACCTAATGCAACCTGGTCGCTCGGTGCGAATATTTTCTAAATTCCCAGTCGTGTCGGTTCCGACCGCTCGGCGCGAACAATTTCCAAGTTCCCGGTCGTGCCGGTCCGTAATTCTCGGTGCGAACATTATATATGTAGAACGTAATATAACCTAACCTAACCCAACCTAACCTCTCGGTGGTATTATTTTACAGAAAGCCGGGCGTGTCTACTCCTACTTCTCGGTGCGAATATTATGTATATAACACAATATAACCTAACCTAATGCAACCTGGTCGCTCGGTGCGAATATTTTCTAAATTCCCAGTCGTGTCGGTTCCGACCGCTCGGCGCGAATATTTTCTAAGTCCCCGGTCGTGTCGGTCCCGACCGCTCGGCGCGAATATTTTCAAAGTCCCCGGTCGTGTCGGTCCCGACCGCTCGGCGCGAACAATTTCCAAGTTCCCGGTCGTGCCGGTCCGTACTTCTCGGTGCGAACATTATATATGTAGAACGTAATATAACCTAACCTAACCCAACCTAACCTCTCGGTGGTATTATTTTACAGAAAGCCGGGCGTGTCTACTCCTACTTCTCGGTGCGAATATTATGTATATAA
Organism: Xylocopa violacea; assembly: GCA_963969225.1. Classification (NCBI taxonomy): domain Eukaryota; kingdom Metazoa; phylum Arthropoda; class Insecta; order Hymenoptera; family Apidae; genus Xylocopa; species Xylocopa violacea. The sequence goes on along the minus strand of CAXAJV010001211.1, from coordinate 7,700 downwards.
CACAATATAACCTAACCTAATGCAACCTGGTCGCTCGGTGCGAATATTTTCTAAATTCCCAGTCGTGTCGGTTCCGACCGCTCGGCGCGAATATTTTCTAAGTCCCCGGTCGTGTCGGTCCCGACCGCTCGGCGCGAATATTTTCAAAGTCCCCGGTCGTGTCGGTCCCGACCGCTCGGCGCGAACAATTTCCAAGTTCCCGGTCGTGCCGGTCCGTACTTCTCGGTGCGAACATTATATATGTAGAACGTAATATAACCTAACCTAACCCAACCTAACCTCTCGGTGGTATTATTTTACAGAAAGCCGGGCGTGTCTACTCCTACTTCTCGGTGCGAATATTATGTATATAACATAATATAACCTAACCTAATGCAACCTGGTCGCTCGGTGCGAATATTTTCTAAATTCCCAGTCGTGTCGGTTCCGACCGCTCGGCGCGAACAATTTCCAAGTTCCCGGTCGTGCCGGTCCGTACTTCTCGGTGCGAACATTATATATGTAGAACGTAATATAACCTAACCTAACCCAACCTAACCTCTCGGTGGTATTATTTTACAGAAAGCCGGGCGTGTCTACTCCTACTTCTCGGTGCGAATATTATGTATATAACACAATATAACCTAACCTAATGCAACCTGGTCGCTCGGTGCGAATATTTTCTAAATTCCCAGTCGTGTCGGTTCCGACCGCTCGGCGCGAATATTTTCTAAGTCCCCGGTCGTGTCGGTCCCGACCGCTCGGCGCGAATATTTTCAAAGTCCCCGGTCGTGTCGGTCCCGACCGCTCGGCGCGAACAATTTCCAAGTTCCCGGTCGTGCCGGTCCGTACTTCTCGGTGCGAACATTATATATGTAGAACGTAATATAACCTAACCTAACCCAACCTAACCTCTCGGTGGTATTATTTTACAGAAAGCCGGGCGTGTCTACTCCTACTTCTCGGTGCGAATATTATGTATATAACACAATATAACCTAACCTAATGCAACCTGGTCGCTCGGTGCGAATATTTTCTAAATTCCCAGTCGTGTCGGTTCCGACCGCTCGGCGCGAATATTTTCTAAGTCCCCGGTCGTGTCGGTTCCGACCGCTCGGCGCGAATATTTTCTAAGTCCCCGGTCGTGTCGGTCCCGACCGCTCGGCGCGAATATTTTCAAAGTCCCCGGTCGTGTCGGTCCCGACCGCTCGGCGCGAACAATTTCCAAGTTCCCGGTCGTGCCGGTCCGTACTTCTCGGTGCGAACATTATATATGTAGAACGTAATATAACCTAACCTAACCCAACCTAACCTCTCGGTGGTATTATTTTACAGAAAGCCGGGCGTGTCTACTCCTACTTCTCGGTGCGAATATTATGTATATAACACAATATAACCTAACCTAATGCAACCTGGTCGCTCGGTGCGAATATTTTCTAAATTCCCAGTCGTGTCGGTTCCGACCGCTCGGCGCGAACAATTTCCAAGTTCCCGGTCGTGCCGGTCCGTAATTCTCGGTGCGAACATTATATATGTAGAACGTAATATAACCTAACCTAACCCAACCTAACCTCTCGGTGGTATTATTTTACAGAAAGCCGGGCGTGTCTACTCCTACTTCTCGGTGCGAATATTATGTATATAACACAATATAACCTAACCTAATGCAACCTGGTCGCTCGGTGCGAATATTTTCTAAATTCCCAGTCGTGTCGGTTCCGACCGCTCGGCGCGAATATTTTCTAAGTCCCCGGTCGTGTCGGTCCCGACCGCTCGGCGCGAATATTTTCAAAGTCCCCGGTCGTGTCGGTCCCGACCGCTCGGCGCGAACAATTTCCAAGTTCCCGGTCGTGCCGGTCCGTACTTCTCGGTGCGAACATTATATATGTAGAACGTAATATAACCTAACCTAACCCAACCTAACCTCTCGGTGGTATTATTTTACAGAAAGCCGGGCGTGTCTACTCCTACTTCTCGGTGCGAATATTATGTATATAACACAATATAACCTAACCTAATGCAACCTGGTCGCTCGGTGCGAATATTTTCTAAATTCCCAGTCGTGTCGGTTCCGACCGCTCGGCGCGAATATTTTCTAAGTCCCCGGTCGTGTCGGTCCCGACCGCTCGGCGCGAATATTTTCAAAGTCCCCGGTCGTGTCGGTCCCGACCGCTCGGCGCGAACAATTTCCAAGTTCCCGGTCGTGCCGGTCCGTACTTCTCGGTGCGAACATTATATATGTAGAACGTAATATAACCTAACCTAACCCAACCTAACCTCTCGGTGGTATTATTTTACAGAAAGCCGGGCGTGTCTACTCCTACTTCTCGGTGCGAATATTATGTATATAACACAATATAACCTAACCTAATGCAACCTGGTCGCTCGGTGCGAATATTTTCTAAATTCCCAGTCGTGTCGGTTCCGACCGCTCGGCGCGAATATTTTCTAAGTCCCCGGTCGTGTCGGTCCCGACCGCTCGGCGCGAATATTTTCAAAGTCCCCGGTCGTGTCGGTCCCGACCGCTCGGCGCGAACAATTTCCAAGTTCCCGGTCGTGCCGGTCCGTACTTCTCGGTGCGAACATTATATATGTAGAACGTAATATAACCTAACCTAACCCAACCTAACCTCTCGGTGGTATTATTTTACAGAAAGCCGGGCGTGTCTACTCCTACTTCTCGGTGCGAATATTATGTATATAACACAATATAACCTAACCTAATGCAACCTGGTCGCTCGGTGCGAATATTTTCTAAATTCCCAGTCGTGTCGGTTCCGACCGCTCGGCGCGAATATTTTCTAAGTCCCCGGTCGTGTCGGTCCCGACCGCTCGGCGCGAATATTTTCAAAGTCCCCGGTCGTGTCGGTCCCGACCGCTCGGCGCGAACAATTTCCAAGTTCCCGGTCGTGCCGGTCCGTACTTCTCGGTGCGAACATTATATATGTAGAACGTAATATAACCTAACCTAACCCAACCTAACCTCTCGGTGGTATTATTTTACAGAAAGCCGGGCGTGTCTACTCCTACTTCTCGGTGCGAATATTATGTATATAACACAATATAACCTAACCTAATGCAACCTGGTCGCTCGGTGCGAATATTTTCTAAATTCCCAGTCGTGTCGGTTCCGACCGCTCGGCGCGAACAATTTCCAAGTTCCCGGTCGTGCCGGTCCGTAATTCTCGGTGCGAACATTATATATGTAGAACGTAATATAACCTAACCTAACCCAACCTAACCTCTCGGTGGTATTATTTTACAGAAAGCCGGGCGTGTCTACTCCTACTTCTCGGTGCGAATATTATGTATATAACACAATATAACCTAACCTAATGCAACCTGGTCGCTCGGTGCGAATATTTTCTAAATTCCCAGTCGTGTCGGTTCCGACCGCTCGGCGCGAATATTTTCTAAGTCCCCGGTCGTGTCGGTCCCGACCGCTCGGCGCGAATATTTTCAAAGTCCCCGGTCGTGTCGGTCCCGACCGCTCGGCGCGAACAATTTCCAAGTTCCCGGTCGTGCCGGTCCGTACTTCTCGGTGCGAACATTATATATGTAGAACGTAATATAACCTAACCTAACCCAACCTAACCTCTCGGTGGTATTATTTTACAGAAAGCCGGGCGTGTCTACTCCTACTTCTCGGTGCGAATATTATGTATATAACACAATATAACCTAACCTAATGCAACCTGGTCGCTCGGTGCGAATATTTTCTAAATTCCCAGTCGTGTCGGTTCCGACCGCTCGGCGCGAATATTTTCTAAGTCCCCGGTCGTGTCGGTCCCGACCGCTCGGCGCGAATATTTTCAAAGTCCCCGGTCGTGTCGGTCCCGACCGCTCGGCGCGAACAATTTCCAAGTTCCCGGTCGTGCCGGTCCGTACTTCTCGGTGCGAACATTATATATGTAGAACGTAATATAACCTAACCTAACCCAACCTAACCTCTCGGTGGTATTATTTTACAGAAAGCCGGGCGTGTCTACTCCTACTTCTCGGTGCGAATATTATGTATATAACACAATATAACCTAACCTAATGCAACCTGGTCGCTCGGTGCGAATATTTTCTAAATTCCCAGTCGTGTCGGTTCCGACCGCTCGGCGCGAATATTTTCTAAGTCCCCGGTCGTGTCGGTCCCGACCGCTCGGCGCGAATATTTTCAAAGTCCCCGGTCGTGTCGGTCCCGACCGCTCGGCGCGAACAATTTCCAAGTTCCCGGTCGTGCCGGTCCGTACTTCTCGGTGCGAACATTATATATGTAGAACGTAATATAACCTAACCTAACCCAACCTAACCTCTCGGTGGTATTATTTTACAGAAAGCCGGGCGTGTCTACTCCTACTTCTCGGTGCGAATATTATGTATATAACACAATATAACCTAACCTAATGCAACCTGGTCGCTCGGTGCGAATATTTTCTAAATTCCCAGTCGTGTCGGTTCCGACCGCTCGGCGCGAATATTTTCTAAGTCCCCCGGTCGTGTCGGTCCCGACCGCTCGGCGCGAATATTTTCAAAGTCCCCGGTCGTGTCGGTCCCGACCGCTCGGCGCGAACAATTTCCAAGTTCCCGGTCGTGCCGGTCCGTACTTCTCGGTGCGAACATTATATATGTAGAACGTAATATAACCTAACCTAACCCAACCTAACCTCTCGGTGGTATTATTTTACAGAAAGCCGGGCGTGTCTACTCCTACTTCTCGGTGCGAATATTATGTATATAACACAATATAACCTAACCTAATGCAACCTGGTCGCTCGGTGCGAATATTTTCTAAATTCCCAGTCGTGTCGGTTCCGACCGCTCGGCGCGAATATTTTCTAAGTCCCCGGTCGTGTCGGTTCCGACCGCTCGGCGCGAATATTTTCTAAGTCCCCGGTCGTGTCGGTCCCGACCGCTCGGCGCGAATATTTTCAAAGTCCCCGGTCGTGTCGGTCCCGACCGCTCGGCGCGAACAATTTCCAAGTTCCCGGTCGTGCCGGTCCGTACTTCTCGGTGCGAACATTATATATGTAGAACGTAATATAACCTAACCTAACCCAACCTAACCTCTCGGTGGTATTATTTTACAGAAAGCCGGGCGTGTCTACTCCTACTTCTCGGTGCGAATATTATGTATATAACACAATATAACCTAACCTAATGCAACCTGGTCGCTCGGTGCGAATATTTTCTAAATTCCCAGTCGTGTCGGTTCCGACCGCTCGGCGCGAACAATTTCCAAGTTCCCGGTCGTGCCGGTCCGTAATTCTCGGTGCGAACATTATATATGTAGAACGTAATATAACCTAACCTAACCCAACCTAACCTCTCGGTGGTATTATTTTACAGAAAGCCGGGCGTGTCTACTCCTACTTCTCGGTGCGAATATTATGTATATAACACAATATAACCTAACCTAATGCAACCTGGTCGCTCGGTGCGAATATTTTCTAAATTCCCAGTCGTGTCGGTTCCGACCGCTCGGCGCGAATATTTTCTAAGTCCCCGGTCGTGTCGGTCCCGACCGCTCGGCGCGAATATTTTCAAAGTCCCCGGTCGTGTCGGTCCCGACCGCTCGGCGCGAACAATTTCCAAGTTCCCGGTCGTGCCGGTCCGTACTTCTCGGTGCGAACATTATATATGTAGAACGTAATATAACCTAACCTAACCCAACCTAACCTCTCGGTGGTATTATTTTACAGAAAGCCGGGCGTGTCTACTCCTACTTCTCGGTGCGAATATTATGTATATAACACAATATAACCTAACCTAATGCAACCTGGTCGCTCGGTGCGAATATTTTCTAAATTCCCAGTCGTGTCGGTTCCGACCGCTCGGCGCGAATATTTTCTAAGTCCCCGGTCGTGTCGGTCCCGACCGCTCGGCGCGAATATTTTCAAAGTCCCCGGTCGTGTCGGTCCCGACCGCTCGGCGCGAACAATTTCCAAGTTCCCGGTCGTGCCGGTCCGTACTTCTCGGTGCGAACATTATATATGTAGAACGTAATATAACCTAACCTAACCCAACCTAACCTCTCGGTGGTATTATTTTACAGAAAGCCGGGCGTGTCTACTCCTACTTCTCGGTGCGAATATTATGTATATAACACAATATAACCTAACCTAATGCAACCTGGTCGCTCGGTGCGAATATTTTCTAAATTCCCAGTCGTGTCGGTTCCGACCGCTCGGCGCGAATATTTTCTAAGTCCCCGGTCGTGTCGGTCCCGACCGCTCGGCGCGAATATTTTCAAAGTCCCCGGTCGTGTCGGTCCCGACCGCTCGGCGCGAACAATTTCCAAGTTCCCGGTCGTGCCGGTCCGTACTTCTCGGTGCGAACATTATATATGTAGAACGTAATATAACCTAACCTAACCCAACCTAACCTCTCGGTGGTATTATTTTACAGAAAGCCGGGCGTGTCTACTCCTACTTCTCGGTGCGAATATTATGTATATAACACAATATAACCTAACCTAATGCAACCTGGTCGCTCGGTGCGAATATTTTCTAAATTCCCAGTCGTGTCGGTTCCGACCGCTCGGCGCGAATATTTTCTAAGTCCCCGGTCGTGTCGGTCCCGACCGCTCGGCGCGAATATTTTCAAAGTCCCCCGGTCGTGTCGGTCCCGACCGCTCGGCGCGAACAATTTCCAAGTTCCCGGTCGTGCCGGTCCGTACTTCTCGGTGCGAACATTATATATGTAGAACGTAATATAACCTAACCTAACCCAACCTAACCTCTCGGTGGTATTATTTTACAGAAAGCCGGGCGTGTCTACTCCTACTTCTCGGTGCGAATATTATGTATATAACACAATATAACCTAACCTAATGCAACCTGGTCGCTCGGTGCGAATATTTTCTAAATTCCCAGTCGTGTCGGTTCCGACCGCTCGGCGCGAACAATTTCCAAGTTCCCGGTCGTGCCGGTCCGTAATTCTCGGTGCGAACATTATATATGTAGAACGTAATATAACCTAACCTAACCCAACCTAACCTCTCGGTGGTATTATTTTACAGAAAGCCGGGCGTGTCTACTCCTACTTCTCGGTGCGAATATTATGTATATAACACAATATAACCTAACCTAATGCAACCTGGTCGCTCGGTGCGAATATTTTCTAAATTCCCAGTCGTGTCGGTTCCGACCGCTCGGCGCGAATATTTTCTAAGTCCCCGGTCGTGTCGGTCCCGACCGCTCGGCGCGAATATTTTCAAAGTCCCCCGGTCGTGTCGGTCCCGACCGCTCGGCGCGAACAATTTCCAAGTTCCCGGTCGTGCCGGTCCGTACTTCTCGGTGCGAACATTATATATGTAGAACGTAATATAACCTAACCTAACCCAACCTAACCTCTCGGTGGTATTATTTTACAGAAAGCCGGGCGTGTCTACTCCTACTTCTCGGTGCGAATATTATGTATATAACACAATATAACCTAACCTAATGCAACCTGGTCGCTCGGTGCGAATATTTTCTAAATTCCCAGTCGTGTCGGTTCCGACCGCTCGGCGCGAATATTTTCTAAGTCCCCGGTCGTGTCGGTCCCGACCGCTCGGCGCGAATATTTTCAAAGTCCCCGGTCGTGTCGGTCCCGACCGCTCGGCGCGAACAATTTCCAAGTTCCCGGTCGTGCCGGTCCGTACTTCTCGGTGCGAACATTATATATGTAGAACGTAATATAACCTAACCTAACCCAACCTAACCTCTCGGTGGTACTCTGAGATAGCGCGT
>CAXAJV010001210.1:0-37000 GCA_963969225.1 Xylocopa violacea | reverse complement strand
GGCCTCTACGTCTCCGTGGGACCTTTATATACGTCAATAACGTAAAATAACCTTACCTAACCCAACTTAAAATCTCGGCGGTAATATTTGACATCATTCCTGGCGAGTTGGCCTCTACGTCTCCGTGGGAGCTTTATATACATCAATAACGTAATATTACCTAACCTAACCCAACCTAACATCTCGCCGGTAATATTTGACATCATTCCTGTCGAGTTGGCCTCTACGTCTCCGTTTAACCATCATATACATCAATAACGTAATACAACGTAACCTAACCCAACCTATCATCGCGGCTGTAATATTTGACAACATTCCTGGCGAGTTGGCCTCTACGTCTCCGTGGGACCTTTATATACATCAATAACGTAATATAACCTAACCTAACCCAACCTAACATCTCGGCGGTAATATTTGACCACATTCCTGGCGAGTTGGCTTCTCCGTCTCCGTGGGACCTTTATATACATCAATAACGTAATATAACCTAACCTAACCCAACCTAACATCTCGCCGGTAATATTTGACATCATTCCTGTCGAGTTGGCCTCTACGTCCCCGTGGGACCTTTATATACATCAATAACGTAATATAACCTCACCTAACCCAACCTAACATCTCGCCGGTAATATTTGACAACATTCCTATCGAGTTGCCCTCTAGGTCCCCGTTTGACCTTCATATACATCAATAACGTAATATAACCTAACGTAACCCAACCTATCATCTCGGCGGTAATATTTGACAACATTCCTGGCGAGTTGGCCTCTACGTCTGCGTGGGACCTTTATATAGTTCAATAACGTAATATAACCTAACCTAATCCAACCGAACATCTCGGCGGTAATATTTGACAAAATTCCTGGCGAGTTGGCTTCTCCGTTTCCGTGGGACCTTTATATACATCAATAACGTAATATAACCTAACCTAACCCAACCTAACATCTCGGCGGTAATATTCGACATCATTCCTGTCGAGTTGGCCTCTACGTCTCCGTTTGACCATCATATATATCAATAACGTAATATAACGTAACCTAACCCAACCTATCATCGCGGCGGTAATATTTGACAACAGTCCTGGCGAGTTGGCCTCTACGTCTCTGTGCGACCTTTATATACATCTGTAACGTAATATAACCTAACCTAAACCAACCTAACATCTCGGCGATAATATTTGACCACATTCCTGGCTTGTTGGCCTCTACGTCTCCGTGGGACCTTTATATACATCAATAACGTAATATAACCTAACCTAACCCAACTTAACATCTCGGCGGTAATATTTGACCACATTCCTGTCTTGTTGGCCTCTACGTCTCCGTGGGACCTTTATATACATCAATAACGTAATATAACCTAACCTAATCCAACCTAACGTCTCGGCGGTAATATTTGAAAACATACCTGGCGAGGTGGCCTCTACGTCTCCGTGGGATATTTATATACATCAATAACATAATATAACATAAGCTAACCCAATATAACATCTCGGCGGTAATATTTGAAAACATTCCTGGCGAGTTGGCATCTACGTCTCCGTGGGACATTTATATACATCAATAACGTAATGTAACCTAACCTAACCCAACCTAACATCTCGGCGGTAATATTTGACCACATTCCTGTCTTGTTGGCCTCTACGTCTCCGTGGGACCTTTATATACTTCAATAACGTAATATAACCTAACCTAACCCAACCTAACATCTCGGCGGTAATATTTGACAACATACCTGGCGAGTTGGACTCTGCGTCTCCGCAGGACCTTCATATACATCAATAACGCAATATAACGTAACCTGACCCAACCTATCATCTCGACAGTAATATTTGACAACATTCCTGGCGAGTTGGCCTCTACGTCCCCGTGGGACCTTTATATTCATCAATAACGTAACATAACCTTACCTAACCCAACCTAACATCTCGCCGGTAATATTTGACAACATTCCTATCGAGTTGGCCTCTAGGTCTCCGTTTGACCTTCATATACATCAATTACGTAATATAACCTAACGTAACCCAACCTATCATCGCGGCGGTAATATTTGACAACATTCCTGGCGAGTTGGCCTCTACGTCTCTGTGCGACCTTTATATACATCTGTAACGTAATATAACCTAACCTAAACCAACCTAACATCTCGGCGATAATATTTGACCACATTCCTGGCTTGTTGGCCTCTACGTCTCCGTGGGACCTTTATATACATCAATAACGTAATATAACCTAACCTAACCCAACTTAACATCTCGGCGGTAATATTTGATCACATTCCTGTCTTGTTGGCCTCTACGTCTCCGTGGGACCTTTATATACATCAATAACGTAATATAACCTAACCTAACCCAACCTAAAATCTCGGCGGTAATATTTGACATCATTCCTGGCGAGTTGGCCTCTACGTCTCCGTGGGAGCTTTATATACATCAATATCGTAATATAACCTAACCTAACCCAACCTAACATCTCGGCGGTAATATTTGACCACGTTCCTGGCTTGTTGGACTCTACGTCTCCGTGGGACCGTCATATAGAACTATAACGTAATATAACCTAACCTAACCCAACCTAACATCTCGGCGGTAATATTTGAAAACATTCCTGGCGAGTTGGCCTCTAGGTCTCCGTTTGACCTTCATATACATCGATAACGTAATATAACCTATCGTAACCCAACCTATCATCTCGGCGGTAGTATTTGACAACATTCCTGGCGAGTTGGCCTCTACGTCTCCGTGGGACCTTTATATACGTCAATAACGTAAAATAACCTTACCTAACCCAACTTAAAATCTCGGCGGTAATATTTGACATCATTCCTGGCGAGTTGGCCTCTACGTCTCCGTGGGAGCTTTATATACATCAATAACGTAATATTACCTAACCTAACCCAACCTAACATCTCGGCGGTAATATTTGACCACATTCCTGTCTTGTTGGCCTCTACGTCTCCGTGGGACCTTTATATACATCAATAACGTAATATAACCTAACCTAACCCAACCTAACATCTCGCCGGTAATATTTGACATCATTCCTGTCGAGTTGGCCTCTACGTCTCCGTTTAACCATCATATACATCAATAACGTAATACAACGTAACCTAACCCAACCTATCATCGCGGCTGTAATATTTGACAACATTCCTGGCGAGTTGGCCTCTACGTCTCCGTGGGACCTTTATATACATCAATAACGTAATATAACCTAACCTAACCCAACCTAACATCTCGGCGGTAATATTTGACCACATTCCTGGCGAGTTGGCTTCTCCGTCTCCGTGGGACCTTTGTATACATCAATAACGTAATATAACCTAACCTAACCCAACCTAACGTCACGGCGGTAATATGTGAAAACATACCTGGCGAGGTGGCCTCTACGTCTCCGTGGGATATTTATATACATCAATAACATAATATAACATAAGCTAACCCAATATAACATCTCGGCGGTAATATTTGACCACATTCCTGGCTTGTTGGACTCTACGTCTCCGCGGGACCGTCATATAGAGCTATAACGTAATATAACCTAACCTAACCCAACCTAACATCTCGGCGGTAATATTTGAAAACATACTTGGCGAGTTGGCCTCTACGTCTCCGTGGGACCTTTATATACATCAATAACGTAATATAACGTAACCTAACCCAACCTATCATCGCGGCGGTAATATTTGACAACATTCCTGGCGAGTTGGCCTCTACGTCTCCGTGGGAGCTTTATATACATCAATATCGTAATATAACCTAACCTAACCCAAACTAACATCTCGGCGGTAATATTTGACCACGTTCCTGGCTTGTTGGACTCTACGTCACCGTTTGACCATCATATACATCAATAACGTAGTATAACGTAACCTAACCCAACCTATCATCTCGGCGGTAGTATTTGACAACATTCCTGGCGAGTTGGCCTCTACGTCTCCGTGGGACCTTTATATACATCAATAACGTAATATAACCTAACCTAACCCAACTTAAATCTCGGCGGTAATATTTGACATCATTCCTGGCGAGTTGGCATCTACGTCTCCGTGGGAGCTTTACATACATCAATAACGTAATGTAACCTAACCTAACCCAACCTAACATCTCGGCGGTAATATTTGACCACATTCCTGTCTTGTTGGCCTCTACGTCTCCGTGGGACCTTTATATACTTCAATAACGTAATATAACCTAACCTAACCCAACCTAACATCTCGGCGGTAATATTTGACAACATACCTGGCGAGTTGGACTCTGCGTCTCCGCAGGACCTTCATATACATCAATAACGCAATATAACGTAACCTGACCCAACCTATCATCTCGACAGTAATATTTGACAACATTCCTGGCGAGTTGGCCTCTACGTCCCCGTGGGACCTTTATATTCATCAATAACGTAATATAACCTTACCTAACCCAACCTAACATCTCGCCGGTAATATTTGACAACATTCCTATCGAGTTGGCCTCTAGGTCTTCGTTTGACCTTCATATACATCAATTACGTAATATAACCTAACGTAACCCAACCTATCATCGCGGCGGTAATATTTGACAACATTCCTGGCGAGTTGGCCTCTACGTCTCTGTGCGACCTTTATATACATCAATAACGTAATATAACCTAACCTAACCCAACATAAAATCTCGGCGGTAATATTTGACATCATTCCTGGCGAGTTGGCCTCTACGTCTCCGTGGGAGCTTTATATACATCAATATCGTAATATAACCTAACCTAACCCAACCTAACATCTCGGCGGTAATATTTGACCACGTTCCTGTCTTGTTGGACTCTACGTCTCCGTGGGACCGTCATATAGAACTATAACGTAATATAACCTAACCTAACCCAACCTAACATCTCGGCGGTAATATTTGAAAACATTCCTGGCGAGTTGGCCTCTAGGTCTCCGTTTGACCTTCATATACATCAATAACGTAATATAACCTATCGTAACCCAACCTATCATCTCGGCGGTAGTATTTGACAACATTCCTGGCGAGTTGGCCTCTACGTCTCCGTGGGACCTTTATATACATCAATAACGTAAAATAACCTTACCTAACCCAACTTAAAATCTCGGCGGTAATATTTGACATCATTCCTGGCGAGTTGGCCTCTACGTCTCCGTGGGAGCTTTATATACATCAATAACGTAATATAACCTAACCTAACCCAACCTAACATCTCGGCGGTAATATTTGACCACATTCCTGGCGAGTTGGCTTCTCCGTCTCCGTGGGACCTTTGTATACATCAATAACGTAATATAACCTAACCTAACCCAACCTAACGTCACGGCGGTAATATTTGAAAACATACCTGGCGAGATGGCCTCTACGTCTCCGTGGGATATTTATATACATCAATAACATAATATAACATAAGCTAACCCAATATAACATCTCGGCGGTAATATTTGAAAACATTCCTGGCGAGTTGGCATCTACGTCTCCGTGGGACATTTATATACATCAATAACGTAATGTAACCTAACCTAACCCAACCTAACATCTCGGCGGTAATATTTGACCACATTCCTGTCTTGTTGGCCTCTACGTCTCCGTGGGACCTTTATATACTTCAATAACGTAATATAACCTAACCTAACCCAACCTAACATCTCGGCGGTAATATTTGACAACATACCTGGCGAGTTGGACTCTGCGTCTCCGCAGGACCTTCATATACATCAATAACGCAATATAACGTAACCTGACCCAACCTATCATCTCGACAGTAATATTTGACAACATTCCTGGCGAGTTGGCCTCTACGTCCCCGTGGGACCTTTATATTCATCAATAACGTAATATAACCTTACCTAACCCAACCTAACATCTCGCCGGTAATATTTGACAACATTCCTATCGAGTTGGCCTCTAGGTCTCCGTTTGACCTTCACATACATCAATTACGTAATATAACCTAACGTAACCCAACCTATCATCGCGGCGGTAATATTTGACAACATTCCTGGCGAGTTGGCCTCTACGTCTCTGTGCGACCTTTATATACATCTGTAACGTAATATAACCTAACCTAAACCAATCTAACATCTCGGCGATAATATTTGACCACATTCCTGGCTTGTTGGCCTCTACGTCTCCGTGGGACCTTTATATACATCAATAACGTAATATAACCTAACCTAACCCAACTTAACATCTCGGCGGTAATATTTGATCACATTCCTGTCTTGTTGGCCTCTACGTCTCCGTGGGACCTTTATATACATCAATAACGTAATATAACCTAACCTAACCCAACCTAAAATCTCGGCGGTAATATTTGACATCATTCCTGGCGAGTTGGCCTCTACGTCTCCGTGGGAGCTTTATATACATCAATATCGTAATATAACCTAACCTAACCCAACCTAACATCTCGGCGGTAATATTTGACCACGTTCCTGGCTTGTTGGACTCTACGTCTCCGTGGGACCGTCATATAGAACTATAACGTAATATAACCTAACCTAACCCAACCTAACATCTCGGCGGTAATATTTGAAAACATTCCTGGCGAGTTGGCCTCTAGGTCTCCGTTTGACCTTCATATACATCAATAACGTAATATAACCTATCGTAACCCAACCTATCATCTCGGCGGTAGTATTTGACAACAGTCCTGGCGAGTTGGCCTCTACGTCTCCGTGGGACCTTTATATACGTCAATAACGTAAAATAACCTTACCTAACCCAACTTAAAATCTCGGCGGTAATATTTGACATCATTCCTGGCGAGTTGGCCTCTACGTCTCCGTGGGAGCTTTATATACATCAATAACGTAATATTACCTAACCTAACCCAACCTAACATCTCGGCGGTAATATTTGACCACATTCCTGTCTTGTTGGCCTCTACGTCTCCGTGGGATCTTTATATACATCAATAACGTAATATAACCTAACCTAACCCAACCTAACATCTCGCCGGTAATATTTGACATCATTCCTGTCGAGTTGGCCTCTACGTCTCCGTTTAACCATCATATACATCAATAACGTAATACAACGTAACCTAACCCAACCTATCATCGCGGCTGTAATATTTGACAACATTCCTGGCGAGTTGGCCTCTACGTCTCCGTGGGACCTTTATATACATCAATAACGTAATATAACCTAACCTAACCCAACCTAACATCTCGGCGGTAATATTTGACCACATTCCTGGCGAGTTGGCTTCTCCGTCTCCGTGGGACCTTTGTATACATCAATAACGTAATATAACCTAACCTAACCCAACCTAACGTCACGGCGGTAATATGTGAAAACATACCTGGCGAGGTGGCCTCTACGTCTCCGTGGGATATTTATATACATCAATAACATAATATAACATAAGCTAACCCAATATAACATCTCGGCGGTAATATTTGACCACATTCCTGGCTTGTTGGACTCTACGTCTCCGTGGGACCGTCATATAGAGCTATAACGTAATATAACCTAACCTAACCCAACCTAACATCTCGGCGGTAATATTTGAAAACATACTTGGCGAGTTGACCTCTACGTCTCCGTGGGACCTTTATATACATCAATAACGTAATATAACGTAACCTAACCCAACCTATCATCGCGGCGGTAATATTTGACAACATTCCTGGCGAGTTGGCCTCTACGTCTCCGTGGGAGCTTTATATACATCAATATCGTAATATAACCTAACCTAACCCAAACTAACATCTCGGCGGTAATATTTGACCACGTTCCTGGCTTGTTGGACTCTACGTCTCCGTGCGACCGTCATATAGAACTATAACGTAATATAACCTAACCTAACTCAACCCAACATCTCGGCGGTAATATTTGAAAACATTCCTGGCGAGTTGGCCTCTAGGTCTCCGTTTGACCTTCATATACATCAATAACGTAATATAACCTAACGTAACCCAACATATCATCTCGACGGTAGTATTTGACAACATTCCTGGCGAGTTGGCCTCTACGTCTCCGTGTAACCTTCGTATACATCAATAAAATAATATAAGCTAGCCTAACCCTAATTAACATCTCGGGGGTAATATTTGACCACATTCCTGGCTTGTTGGCCTCTATGTCTCCGTGGGACCTTTATATACATCAATAACGTAATATAACCTAACCTAACCCAACCTAACATCTCGCCGGTAATATTTGACAACATTCCTGGCGAGTTGGCCTCTACGTCTCCGTGGGACCTTTATATACATCAATAACGTAAAATAACCTTACCTAACCCAACTTAAAACCTCGGCGGTAATATTTGACATCATTCCTGGCGAGTTGGCCTCTACGTCTCCGTGGGAGCTTTATATACATCAATAACGTAATATAACCTAACCTAACCCAACCTAACATCTCGGCGGTAATATTTGACCACATTCCTGTCTTGTTGGCCTCTACGTCTCCGTGGGACCTTTATATACATCAATAACGTAATATAACCTAACCTAACCCAGCCTAACATCTCGGCGGTAATACTTGACAACATACCTGGCGAGTTGGACTCTGCGTCTCCGTGGGACCTTCATATACATCAATAACGTAATATAACCTAACGTAACCCAACATATCATCTCGACGGTAGTATTTGACAACATTCCTGGCGAGTTGGCCTCTACGTCTCCGTGTAACCTTCGTATACATCAATAAAATAATATAAGCTAGCCTAACCCAACCTAACATCTCGGGGGTAATATTTGACCACATTCCTGGCTTGTTGGCCTCTATGTCTCCGTGGGACCTTTATATACATCAATAACGTAATATAACCTAACCTAACCCAACCTAACATCTCGCCGGTAATATTTGACATCATTCCTGTCGAGTTGGCCTCTACGTCTCCGTTTGACCATCATATACATCAATAACGTAATATAACGTAACCTAACCCAACCTATCATCGCGGCGGTAATATTTGACAACATTCCTGGCGAGTTGGCCTCTACGTCTCTGTGCGACCTTTATATACATCTGTAACGTAATATGACCTAACCTAACCCAACCTAACATCTCGCCGGTAATATTTGACATCATTCCTGTCGAGTTGGCCTCTACGTCTCCGTTTGACCATCATATATATCAATAACGTAATATAACGTAACCTAACCCAACCTATCATCGCGGCGGTAATATTTGTCAACATTCCTGGCGAGTTGGCCTCTACGTCTCTGTGCGACCTTTATATACATCTGTAACGTAATATAACCTAACCTAAACCAACCTAACATCTCGGCGATAATATTTGACCACATTCCTGGCTTGTTGGCCTCTACGTCTCCGTGGGACCTTTATATACATCAATAACGTAATATAACCTAACCTAACCCAACTTAACATCTCGGCGGTAATATTTGACCACATTCCTGTCTTGTTGGCCTCTACGTCTCCGTGGGACCTTTATATACATCAATAACGTAATATAACCTAACCTAACCCAACCTAAAATCTCGGCGGTAATATTTGACATCATTCCTGGCGAGTTGGCCTCTGCGTCTCCGTGGGAGCTTTATATACATCAATATCGTAATATAACCTAACCTAACCCAACCTAACATCTCGGCGGTAATATTTGACCACGTTCCTGGCTTGTTGGACTCTACGTCTCCGTGGGACCGTCATATAGAACTATAACGCAATATAACCTAACCTAACCCAACCTAACATCTCGGCGGTAATATTTGAAAACATTCCTGGCGAGTTGGCCTCTAGGTCTCCGTTTGACCTTCATATACATCAGTAACGTAATATAACCTAACCTAACCCAACCTAACATCTCGGCGGTAATATTTGACCACATTCCTGTCTTGTTGGCCTCTACGTCTCCGTGGGACCTTTATATACATCAATAACGTAATATAACCTAACCTAACCCAACCTACCATCTCGACGGTAATATTTGACAACATACCTGGCGAGTTGGACTCTGCGTCTCCGTGGGACCTTCATATACATCAATAACGTAATATAACGTAACCTAACGTAACCTAACCCAACCTATCATCGCGGCTGTAATATTTGACATCATTCCTGGCGAGTTGGCCTCTACGTCTCCGTGGGATATTTATATACATCAATAAAATAATATAACATAAGCTAACCCAAACTAACATCTCGGCGGTAATATTTGACCACTTTCCTGGCTTGTTGGACACTACGTCACCGTGGGACCTTCATATAGATCTATAACGTTATATAACCTAACCTAACCCAACCTAACATCTCGGCGGTATTATTTGAAAACATTCATGGCGAGTTGGCATCTACGTCTACGTGGGACTTTTATATACATCAATAACGTAGTATAACCTAACCTAACCCAACCTAGCATCTCGGCGGTAATATTTGCCATCATTCCTGGCGAGTTGGCCTCTACGTCTCCGTGTAACCCTGGTATACAACAATAACGTAATATAACGTAACTTAACCCAACCTATCATCTCGCCGGTAATATTTGACAACATTCCTGGCGAGTTGGCCTCTACGTCTCCGTGGGACCTTTATATACATCAATAACGTAAAATAACCTTACCTAACCCAACTTAAAACCTCGGCGGTAATATTTGACATCATTCCTGGCGAGTTGGCCTCTACGTCTCCGTGGGAGCTTTATATACATCAATAACGTAATATAACCTAACCTAACCCAACCTAACATCTCGGCGGTAATATTTGACCACATTCCTGTCTTGTTGGCCTCTACGTCTCCGTGGGACCTTTATATACATCAATAACGTAATATAACCTAACCTAACCCAGCCTAACATCTCGGCGGTAATACTTGACAACATACCTGGCGAGTTGGACTCTGCGTCTCCGTGGGACCTTCATATACATCAATAACGTAATATAACCTAACGTAACCCAACATATCATCTCGACGGTAGTATTTGACAACATTCCTGGCGAGTTGGCCTCTACGTCTCCGTGTAACCTTCGTATACATCAATAAAATAATATAAGCTAGCCTAACCCAACCTAACATCTCGGGGGTAATATTTGACCACATTCCTGGCTTGTTGGCCTCTATGTCTCCGTGGGACCTTTATATACATCAATAACGTAATATAACCTAACCTAACCCAACCTAACATCTCGCCGGTAATATTTGACATCATTCCTGTCGAGTTGGCCTCTACGTCTCCGTTTGACCATCATATACATCAATAACGTAATATAACGTAACCTAACCCAACCTATCATCGCGGCGGTAATATTTGACAACATTCCTGGCGAGTTGGCCTCTACGTCTCTGTGCGACCTTTATATACATCTGTAACGTAATATGACCTAACCTAACCCAACCTAACATCTCGCCGGTAATATTTGACATCATTCCTGTCGAGTTGGCCTCTACGTCTCCGTTTGACCATCATATATATCAATAACGTAATATAACGTAACCTAACCCAACCTATCATCGCGGCGGTAATATTTGTCAACATTCCTGGCGAGTTGGCCTCTACGTCTCTGTGCGACCTTTATATACATCTGTAACGTAATATAACCTAACCTAAACCAACCTAACATCTCGGCGATAATATTTGACCACATTCCTGGCTTGTTGGCCTCTACGTCTCCGTGGGACCTTTATATACATCAATAACGTAATATAACCTAACCTAACCCAACTTAACATCTCGGCGGTAATATTTGACCACATTCCTGTCTTGTTGGCCTCTACGTCTCCGTGGGACCTTTATATACATCAATAACGTAATATAACCTAACCTAACCCAACCTAAAATCTCGGCGGTAATATTTGACATCATTCCTGGCGAGTTGGCCTCTGCGTCTCCGTGGGAGCTTTATATACATCAATATCGTAATATAACCTAACCTAACCCAACCTAACATCTCGGCGGTAATATTTGACCACGTTCCTGGCTTGTTGGACTCTACGTCTCCGTGGGACCGTCATATAGAACTATAACGCAATATAACCTAACCTAACCCAACCTAACATCTCGGCGGTAATATTTGAAAACATTCCTGGCGAGTTGGCCTCTAGGTCTCCGTTTGACCTTCATATACATCAGTAACGTAATATAACCTAACCTAACCCAACCTAACATCTCGGCGGTAATATTTGACCACATTCCTGTCTTGTTGGCCTCTACGTCTCCGTGGGACCTTTATATACATCAATAACGTAATATAACCTAACCTAACCCAACCTACCATCTCGACGGTAATATTTGACAACATACCTGGCGAGTTGGACTCTGCGTCTCCGTGGGACCTTCATATACATCAATAACGTAATATAACGTAACCTAACGTAACCTAACCCAACCTATCATCGCGGCTGTAATATTTGACATCATTCCTGGCGAGTTGGCCTCTACGTCTCCGTGGGATATTTATATACATCAATAAAATAATATAACATAAGCTAACCCAAACTAACATCTCGGCGGTAATATTTGACCACTTTCCTGGCTTGTTGGACACTACGTCACCGTGGGACCTTCATATAGATCTATAACGTTATATAACCTAACCTAACCCAACCTAACATCTCGGCGGTATTATTTGAAAACATTCATGGCGAGTTGGCATCTACGTCTACGTGGGACTTTTATATACATCAATAACGTAGTATAACCTAACCTAACCCAACCTAGCATCTCGGCGGTAATATTTGCCATCATTCCTGGCGAGTTGGCCTCTACGTCTCCGTGTAACCCTGGTATACAACAATAACGTAATATAACGTAACTTAACCCAACCTATCATCTCGGCGGTAATATTTCACAACATTCCTGGCGAGTTGGCCTCTACGTCTTCGTGGGACCTTTATATACATCAATAACGTAATATAACATAACCTAACCCAATCTAACATCTCGACGGTAATATTTGACAACATTCCTATCGAGTTGGCCTCTAGGTCTCCGTTTGACCTTCATATACATCAATAACGTAGCATAACCTAACGTAACCCAACCTATCATCTCGACCGTAGTATTTGACAACATTCCTGGCGAGTTGGCCTCTACGTCTCCATGTAACCTTCGTATACATCAATAACATAATATAAGCTAGCCTAACCCAACCTAACATCTCGGCGGTAATATTTGACCACATTCCTGGCTTGTTGGCCTCTATGTCTCCGTGGGACCTTTATATACATCAATAACGTAATATAACCTAACCTAACCCAACCTAACATCTCGGCGGTAATATTTGACATCATTCCTGGCGAGTTGGCCTCTACGTCTCCGTTTGACCATCACATACATCAATAACGTAATATAACGTAACCTAACCCAACCTATCATCGCGGCGGTAATATTTGACAACATTCCTGGCGAGTTGGCCTCTACGTCTCCGTGGGACCTTTATATTCATCAATAACGTAATATAACCTTACCTAACCCAACCTAACATCTCGCCGGTAATATTTGACAACATTCCTATCGAGTTGGCCTCTAGGTCTCCGTTTGACCTTCATATACATCAATAACGTAATATAACCTAACGTAACCCAACCTATCATCTCGGCGGTAATATTTGACCACATTCCTGGCTTGTTGGCCTCTACGTCACCGTGGGACCTTTATATACAGCAATAACGCAATATAACCTAACCTAACGCAACCTAACATCTCGGCGGTAATATTTGAAAACATACCTGGCGAGTTGGCCTCCACGTCTCCGTTTGACCATCATATACATCAATAACGTAATATAACGTAACCTAACCCAACCTATCATCGCGGCGGTAATATTTAACAACATTCCAGGCGAGTTGGCCTCTACGTCTCTGTGCGACCTTTATATACATCTATAACGTAATATAACCTAACCTAAACCAACCTAACATCTCGGCGATAATATTTGACATCATTCCTGGCGAGTTGGCCTCTACGTCTCCGTGGGATATTTATATACATCAATAAAATAATATAACATAAGCTAACCCAAACTAACATCTCGGCGGTAATATTTGACCACTTTCCTGGCTTGTTGGACACTACGTCACCGTGGGACCTTCATATAGATCTATAACGTTGTATAACCTAACCTAACCCAACCTAACATCTCGGCGGTATTATTTGAAAACATTCATGGCGAGTTGGCATCTACGTCTACGTGGGACTTTTATATACATCAATAACGTAGTATAACCTAACCTAACCCAACCTAGCATCTCGGCGGTAATATTTGCCATCATTCCTGGCGAGTTGGCCTCTACGTCTCCGTGTAACCCTGGTATACAACAATAACGTAATATAACGTAACTTAACCCAACCTATCATCTCGGCGGTAATATTTCACAACATTCCTGGCGAGTTGGCCTCTACGTCTTCGTGGGACCTTTATATACATCAATAACGTAAAATAACCTTACCTAACCCAACTTAAAACCTCGGCGGTAATATTTGACATCATTCCTGGCGAGTTGGCCTCTACGTCTCCGTGGGAGCTTTATATACATCAATAACGTAATATAACCTAACCTAACCCAACCTAACATCTCGGCGGTAATATTTGACCACATTCCTGTCTTGTTGGCCTCTACGTCTCCGTGGGACCTTTATATACATCAATAACGTAATATAACCTAACCTAACCCAGCCTAACATCTCGGCGGTAATACTTGACAACATACCTGGCGAGTTGGACTCTGCGTCTCCGTGGGACCTTCATATACATCAATAACGTAATATAACCTAACGTAACCCAACATATCATCTCGACGGTAGTATTTGACAACATTCCTGGCGAGTTGGCCTCTACGTCTCCGTGTAACCTTCGTATACATCAATAAAATAATATAAGCTAGCCTAACCCAACCTAACATCTCGGGGGTAATATTTGACCACATTCCTGGCTTGTTGGCCTCTATGTCTCCGTGGGACCTTTATATACATCAATAACGTAATATAACCTAACCTAACCCAACCTAACATCTCGCCGGTAATATTTGACATCATTCCTGTCGAGTTGGCCTCTACGTCTCCGTTTGACCATCATATACATCAATAACGTAATATAACGTAACCTAACCCAACCTATCATCGCGGCGGTAATATTTGACAACATTCCTGGCGAGTTGGCCTCTACGTCTCTGTGCGACCTTTATATACATCTGTAACGTAATATGACCTAACCTAACCCAACCTAACATCTCGCCGGTAATATTTGACATCATTCCTGTCGAGTTGGCCTCTACGTCTCCGTTTGACCATCATATATATCAATAACGTAATATAACGTAACCTAACCCAACCTATCATCGCGGCGGTAATATTTGTCAACATTCCTGGCGAGTTGGCCTCTACGTCTCTGTGCGACCTTTATATACATCTGTAACGTAATATAACCTAACCTAAACCAACCTAACATCTCGGCGATAATATTTGACCACATTCCTGGCTTGTTGGCCTCTACGTCTCCGTGGGACCTTTATATACATCAATAACGTAATATAACCTAACCTAACCCAACTTAACATCTCGGCGGTAATATTTGACCACATTCCTGTCTTGTTGGCCTCTACGTCTCCGTGGGACCTTTATATACATCAATAACGTAATATAACCTAACCTAACCCAACCTAAAATCTCGGCGGTAATATTTGACATCATTCCTGGCGAGTTGGCCTCTGCGTCTCCGTGGGAGCTTTATATACATCAATATCGTAATATAACCTAACCTAACCCAACCTAACATCTCGGCGGTAATATTTGACCACGTTCCTGGCTTGTTGGACTCTACGTCTCCGTGGGACCGTCATATAGAACTATAACGCAATATAACCTAACCTAACCCAACCTAACATCTCGGCGGTAATATTTGAAAACATTCCTGGCGAGTTGGCCTCTAGGTCTCCGTTTGACCTTCATATACATCAGTAACGTAATATAACCTAACCTAACCCAACCTAACATCTCGGCGGTAATATTTGACCACATTCCTGTCTTGTTGGCCTCTACGTCTCCGTGGGACCTTTATATACATCAATAACGTAATATAACCTAACCTAACCCAACCTACCATCTCGACGGTAATATTTGACAACATACCTGGCGAGTTGGACTCTGCGTCTCCGTGGGACCTTCATATACATCAATAACGTAATATAACGTAACCTAACGTAACCTAACCCAACCTATCATCGCGGCTGTAATATTTGACATCATTCCTGGCGAGTTGGCCTCTACGTCTCCGTGGGATATTTATATACATCAATAAAATAATATAACATAAGCTAACCCAAACTAACATCTCGGCGGTAATATTTGACCACTTTCCTGGCTTGTTGGACACTACGTCACCGTGGGACCTTCATATAGATCTATAACGTTATATAACCTAACCTAACCCAACCTAACATCTCGGCGGTATTATTTGAAAACATTCATGGCGAGTTGGCATCTACGTCTACGTGGGACTTTTATATACATCAATAACGTAGTATAACCTAACCTAACCCAACCTAGCATCTCGGCGGTAATATTTGCCATCATTCCTGGCGAGTTGGCCTCTACGTCTCCGTGTAACCCTGGTATACAACAATAACGTAATATAACGTAACTTAACCCAACCTATCATCTCGGCGGTAATATTTCACAACATTCCTGGCGAGTTGGCCTCTACGTCTTCGTGGGACCTTTATATACATCAATAACGTAATATAACATAACCTAACCCAATCTAACATCTCGACGGTAATATTTGACAACATTCCTATCGAGTTGGCCTCTAGGTCTCCGTTTGACCTTCATATACATCAATAACGTAGCATAACCTAACGTAACCCAACCTATCATCTCGACCGTAGTATTTGACAACATTCCTGGCGAGTTGGCCTCTACGTCTCCATGTAACCTTCGTATACATCAATAACATAATATAAGCTAGCCTAACCCAACCTAACATCTCGGCGGTAATATTTGACCACATTCCTGGCTTGTTGGCCTCTATGTCTCCGTGGGACCTTTATATACATCAATAACGTAATATAACCTAACCTAACCCAACCTAACATCTCGGCGGTAATATTTGACATCATTCCTGGCGAGTTGGCCTCTACGTCTCCGTTTGACCATCACATACATCAATAACGTAATATAACGTAACCTAACCCAACCTATCATCGCGGCGGTAATATTTGACAACATTCCTGGCGAGTTGGCCTCTACGTCTCCGTGGGACCTTTATATTCATCAATAACGTAATATAACCTTACCTAACCCAACCTAACATCTCGCCGGTAATATTTGACAACATTCCTATCGAGTTGGCCTCTAGGTCTCCGTTTGACCTTCATATACATCAATAACGTAATATAACCTAACGTAACCCAACCTATCATCTCGGCGGTAATATTTGACCACATTCCTGGCTTGTTGGCCTCTACGTCACCGTGGGACCTTTATATACAGCAATAACGCAATATAACCTAACCTAACGCAACCTAACATCTCGGCGGTAATATTTGAAAACATACCTGGCGAGTTGGCCTCCACGTCTCCGTTTGACCATCATATACATCAATAACGTAATATAACGTAACCTAACCCAACCTATCATCGCGGCGGTAATATTTAACAACATTCCAGGCGAGTTGGCCTCTACGTCTCTGTGCGACCTTTATATACATCTATAACGTAATATAACCTAACCTAAACCAACCTAACATCTCGGCGATAATATTTGACATCATTCCTGGCGAGTTGGCCTCTACGTCTCCGTGGGATATTTATATACATCAATAAAATAATATAACATAAGCTAACCCAAACTAACATCTCGGCGGTAATATTTGACCACTTTCCTGGCTTGTTGGACACTACGTCACCGTGGGACCTTCATATAGATCTATAACGTTGTATAACCTAACCTAACCCAACCTAACATCTCGGCGGTATTATTTGAAAACATTCATGGCGAGTTGGCATCTACGTCTACGTGGGACTTTTATATACATCAATAACGTAGTATAACCTAACCTAACCCAACCTAGCATCTCGGCGGTAATATTTGCCATCATTCCTGGCGAGTTGGCCTCTACGTCTCCGTGTAACCCTGGTATACAACAATAACGTAATATAACGTAACTTAACCCAACCTATCATCTCGGCGGTAATATTTCACAACATTCCTGGCGAGTTGGCCTCTACGTCTTCGTGGGACCTTTATATACATCAATAACGTAATATAACATAACCTAACCCAATCTAACATCTCGACGGTAATATTTGACAACATTCCTATCGAGTTGGCCTCTAGGTCTCCGTTTGACCTTCATATACATCAATAACGTAGCATAACCTAACGTAACCCAACCTATCATCTCGACCGTAGTATTTGACAACATTCCTGGCGAGTTGGCCTCTACGTCTCCGTTTGACCATCATATACATCAATAACGTAATATAACGTAACCTAACCCAACCTATCATCGCGGCGGTAATATTTGACAACATTCCTGGCGAGTTGGCCTCTACGTCTCCGTGGGACCTGTATATACATCTATAACGTAATATAACCTAACCTAAACCAACCTAACATCTCGGCGATAATATTTGAACACATTCCTGGCTTGTTGGCCTCTACGTCTCCGTGGGACCTTTATATACTTCAATAACGTAATATAACCTTACCTAACCCAACCTAACATCTCGGCGGTAATATTTGACAACATACCTGGCGAGTTGGACTCTGCGTCTCCGCAGGACCTTCATATACATCAATAACGCAATATAACGTAACCTAACCCAACCTATCATCTCGACGGTAATATTTGATAACATTCCTGGCGAGTTGGCCTCTACGTCCCCGTGGGACCTTTATATTCATCAATAACGTAATATAACCTTACCTAAACCAACCTAACATCTCGGCGATAATATTTGACATCATTCCTGGCGAGTTGGCCTCTACGTCTCCGTGGGATATTTATATACATCAATAAAATAATATAACATAAGCTAACCCAAACTAACATCTCGGCGGTAATATTTGACCACATTCCTGGCTTGTTGGCCTCTATGTCTCCGTGGGACCTTTATATACATCAATAACGTAATATAACCTAACCTAACCCAACCTAACATCTCGGCGGTAATATTTGACATCATTCCTGGCGAGTTGGACTCTACGTCTCCGTTTGACCATCATATACATCAATAACGTAATATAACGTAACCTAACCCAACCTATCATCGCGGCGGTAATATTTGACCACATTCATGTCTTGTTGGCCTCTACGTCTCCGTGGGACCTTTATATACTTCAATAACGTAATATAACCTAACCTAACCCAACCTATCATCTCGGCGGTAATATTTGACAAAATTCCTGGCGAGTTGGCTTCTCCGTTTCCGTGGGACCTTTATATACATCAATAACGTAATATAACCTAACGTAAACCAACCTATCATCTCGGCGGTAGTATTTGACAACATTCCTGGCGAGTTGGCCTCTACGTCTCCGTGGGACCTTTATATACATCAATAACGTAATAGAACCTAACCTAACCCAACCTAACATCTCGCCGGTAATATTTGACAACATTCCTATCGAGTTGGCCTCTAGGTCTCCGTTTGACCTTCACATACATCAATTACGTAATATAACCTAAACTAAACCAACCTAACATCTCGGCGATAATATTTGACCACGTTCCTGGCTTGTTGGCCTCTACGTCTCCGTGGGACCTTTATATACATCAATAACGTAATATAACCTAACCTAACCCAACTTAAATCTCGGCGGTAATATTTGACATCATTCCTGGCGAGTTGGCATCTACGTCTCCGTTTGACCATCATATACATCAATAACGTAATATAACGTAACCTAACCCAACCTATCATCTCGGCGGTAGTATTTGACAACATTCCTGGCGAGTTGGCGTCTACGTCTCCGCGGGACCTTTATATACATCAATAACGTAATATAACCTAACCTAACCCAACTTAAATCTCGGCGGTAATATTTGACATCATTCCTGGCGAGTTGGCATCTACGTCTCCGTGGGAGCTTTACATACATCAATAACGTAATATAACCTAACCTAACCCAACCTAAGATCTCGGCGGTAATATTTGACCACATTCCTGTCTTGTTGGCCTCTACGTCTCCGTGGGACCTTTATATACTTCAATAACGTAATATAACCTAACCTAACCCAACCTAACATCTCGGCGGTAATATTTGACAACATACCTGGCGAATTGGACTCTGCGGCTCCGCAGGACCTTCATATACATCAATAACGCAATATAACGTAACCTAACCCAACCTATCATCTCGGCGATAATATTTGACATCATTCCTGGCGAGTTGGCCTCTACGTCTCCGTGGGATATATATATACATCAATAAAATAATATAACATAAGCTAACCCAAACTAACATCTCGGCGGTAATATTTGACAACATTCCTATCGAGTTGGCCTCTAGGTCTCCGTTTGACCTTCATATACATCAATAACGTAGCATAACCTAACGTAACCCAACCTATCATCTCGACGGTAGTATTTGACAACATTCCTGGCGAGTTGGCCTCTACGTCTCCATGTAACCTTCGTATACATCAATAACATAATATAAGCTAGCCTAACCCAACCTAACATCTCGGCGGTAATATTTGACCACATTCCTGGCTTGTTGGCCTCTACGTCTCCGTGGGACCTTTATATACTTCAATAACGTAATATAACCTAACCTAACCCAACCTAACATCTCGGCGGTAATATTTGACAACATACCTGGCGAATTGGACTCTGCGTCTCCGCAGGACCTTCATATACATCAATAACGCAATATAACGTAACCTAACCCAACCTATCATCTCGGCGATAATATTTGACATCATTCCTGGCGAGTTGGCCTCTACGTCTCCGTGGGATATATATATACATCAATAAAATAATATAACACAAGCTAACCCAAACTAACATCTCGGCGGTAATATTTGACAACATTCCTATCGAGTTGGCCTCTAGGTCTCCGTTTGACCTTCATATACATCAATAACGTAGCATAACCTAACGTAACCCAACCTATCATCTCGACGGTAGTATTTGACAACATTCCTGGCGAGTTGGCCTCTACGTCTCCATGTAACCTTCGTATACATCAATAACATAATATAAGCTAGCCTAACCCAACCTAACATCTCGGCGGTAATATTTGATCACATTCCTGGCTTGTTGGCCTCTATGTCTCTGTGGGACCTTTATATACATCAATAACGTAATATAACCTAACCTAACCCAACCTAACATCTCGGCGGTAATATTTGACATCATTCCTGGCGAGTTGGCCTCTACGTCTCCGTTTGACCATCATATACATAAATAACGTAATATAACGTAACCTAGCCCAACCTATCATCGCGGCGGTAATATTTGACCACATTCCTGTCTTGTTGGCCTCTACGTCTCCGTGGGACCTTTATATACATCAATAACGTAATATAACCTAACCTAACCCAACCTAAAATCTCGGCGGTAATATTTGACATCATTCCTGGCGAGTTGGCCTCTGCGTCTCCGTGGGAGCTTTATATACATCAATATCGTAATATAACCTAACCTAACCCAACCTAACATCTCGGCGGTAATATTTGACCACGTTCCTGGCTTGTTGGACTCTACGTCTCCGTGGGACCGTCATATAGAACTATAACGCAATATAACCTAACCTAACCCAACCTAACATCTCGGCGGTAATATTTGAAAACATTCCTGGCGAGTTGGCCTCTAGGTCTCCGTTTGACCTTCATATACATCAGTAACGTAATATAACCTAACCTAACCCAACCTAACATCTCGGCGGTAATATTTGACCACATTCCTGTCTTGTTGGCCTCTACGTCTCCGTGGGACCTTTATATACACCAATAACGTAATATAACCTAACCTAACCCAACCTACCATCTCGACGGTAATATTTGACAACATACCTGGCGAGTTGGACTCTGCGTCTCCGTGGGACCTTCATATACATCAATAACGTAATATAACGTAACCTAACGTAACCTAACCCAACCTATCATCTCGGCGGTAATATTTGAGCACATACCTGGCTTGTTGGCCTCTACGTCTCCGTTTGACCATCATATACATCAATAACGTAATATAACGTAACCTAACCCCAGCTATCATCGCGGCGGTAATATTTGACAACATTCCAGGCGAGTTGGCCTCTACGTCTCTGTGCGACCTTTATATACATCTATAACGTAATATAACCTAACCTAAACCAACCTAACATCTCGGCGATAATATTTGACATCATTCCTGGCGAGTTGGCCTCTACGTCTCCGTGGGATATTTATATACATCAATAAAATAATATAACATAAGCTAACCCAAACTAACATCTCGGCGGTAATATTTGACCACTTTCCTGGCTTGTTGGACACTACGTCACCGTGGGACCTTCATATAGATCTATAACGTTATATAACCTAACCTAACCCAACCTAACATCTCGGCGGTATTATTTGAAAACATTCATGGCGAGTTGGCATCTACGTCTACGTGGGACTTTTATATACATCAATAACGTAGTATAACCTAACCTAACCCAACCTAGCATCTCGGCGGTAATATTTGCCATCATTCCTGGCGAGTTGGCCTCTACGTCTCCGTGTAACCCTGGTATACAACAATAACGTAATATAACGTAACTTAACCCAACCTATCATCTCGGCGGTAATATTTCACAACATTCCTGGCGAGTTGGCCTCTACGTCTTCGTGGGACCTTTATATACATCAATAACGTAATATAACATAACCTAACCCAATCTAACATCTCGACGGTAATATTTGACAACATTCCTATCGAGTTGGCCTCTAGGTCTCCGTTTGACCTTCATATACATCAATAACGTAGCATAACCTAACGTAACCCAACCTATCATCTCGACCGTAGTATTTGACAACATTCCTGGCGAGTTGGCCTCTACGTCTCCATGTAACCTTCGTATACATCAATAACATAATATAAGCTAGCCTAACCCAACCTAACATCTCGGCGGTAATATTTGACCACATTCCTGGCTTGTTGGCCTCTATGTCTCCGTGGGACCTTTATATACATCAATAACGTAATATAACCTAACCTAACCCAACCTAACATCTCGGCGGTAATATTTGACATCATTCCTGGCGAGTTGGCCTCTACGTCTCCGTTTGACCATCACATACATCAATAACGTAATATAACGTAACCTAACCCAACCTATCATCGCGGCGGTAATATTTGACAACATTCCTGGCGAGTTGGCCTCTACGTCTCCGTGGGACCTTTATATTCATCAATAACGTAATATAACCTTACCTAACCCAACCTAACATCTCGCCGGTAATATTTGACAACATTCCTATCGAGTTGGCCTCTAGGTCTCCGTTTGACCTTCATATACATCAATAACGTAATATAACCTAACGTAACCCAACCTATCATCTCGGCGGTAATATTTGACCACATTCCTGGCTTGTTGGCCTCTACGTCACCGTGGGACCTTTATATACAGCAATAACGCAATATAACCTAACCTAACGCAACCTAACATCTCGGCGGTAATATTTGAAAACATACCTGGCGAGTTGGCCTCCACGTCTCCGTTTGACCATCATATACATCAATAACGTAATATAACGTAACCTAACCCAACCTATCATCGCGGCGGTAATATTTGACAACATTCCAGGCGAGTTGGCCTCTACGTCTCTGTGCGACCTTTATATACATCTATAACGTAATATAACCTAACCTAAACCAACCTAACATCTCGGCGATAATATTTGACATCATTCCTGGCGAGTTGGCCTCTACGTCCCCGTGGGACCTTTATATTCATCAATAACGTAATATAACCTTACCTAAACCAACCTAACATCTCGGCGATAATATTTGACATCATTCCTGGCGAGTTGGCCTCTACGTCTCCGTGGGATATTTACATACATCAATAAAATAATATAACATAAGCTAACCCAAACTAACATCTCGGCGGTAATATTTGACCACTTTCCTGGCTTGTTGGACACTACGTCACCGTGGGACCTTCATATAGATCTATAACGTTGTATAACCTAACCTAACCCAACCTAACATCTCGGCGGTATTATTTGAAAACATTCATGGCGAGTTGGCATCTACGTCTACGTGGGACTTTTATATACATCAATAACGTAGTATAACCTAACCTAACCCAACCTAGCATCTCGGCGGTAATATTTGCCATCATTCCTGGCGAGTTGGCCTCTACGTCTCCGTGTAACCCTGGTATACAACAATAACGTAATATAACGTAACTTAACCCAACCTATCATCTCGGCGGTAATATTTCACAACATTCCTGGCGAGTTGGCCTCTACGTCTTCGTGGGACCTTTATATACATCAATAACGTAATATAACATAACCTAACCCAATCTAACATCTCGACGGTAATATTTGACAACATTCCTATCGAGTTGGCCTCTAGGTCTCCGTTTGACCTTCATATACATCAATAACGTAGCATAACCTAACGTAACCCAACCTATCATCTCGACCGTAGTATTTGACAACATTCCTGGCGAGTTGGCCTCTACGTCTCCGTTTGACCATCATATACATCAATAACGTAATATAACGTAACCTAACCCAACCTATCATCGCGGCGGTAATATTTGACAACATTCCTGGCGAGTTGGCCTCTACGTCTCCGTGGGACCTGTATATACATCTATAACGTAATATAACCTAACCTAAACCAACCTAACATCTCGGCGATAATATTTGAACACATTCCTGGCTTGTTGGCCTCTACGTCTCCGTGGGACCTTTATATACTTCAATAACGTAATATAACCTTACCTAACCCAACCTAACATCTCGGCGGTAATATTTGACAACATACCTGGCGAGTTGGACTCTGCGTCTCCGCAGGACCTTCATATACATCAATAACGCAATATAACGTAACCTAACCCAACCTATCATCTCGACGGTAATATTTGATAACATTCCTGGCGAGTTGGCCTCTACGTCCCCGTGGGACCTTTATATTCATCAATAACGTAATATAACCTTACCTAAACCAACCTAACATCTCGGCGATAATATTTGACATCATTCCTGGCGAGTTGGCCTCTACGTCTCCGTGGGATATTTATATACATCAATAAAATAATATAACATAAGCTAACCCAAACTAACACATCTCGGCGGTAATATTTGACCACATTCCTGGCTTGTTGGCCTCTATGTCTCCGTGGGACCTTTATATACATCAATAACGTAATATAACCTAACCTAACCCAACCTAACATCTCGGCGGTAATATTTGACATCATTCCTGGCGAGTTGGACTCTACGTCTCCGTTTGACCATCATATACATCAATAACGTAATATAACGTAACCTAACCCAACCTATCATCGCGGCGGTAATATTTGACCACATTCATGTCTTGTTGGCCTCTACGTCTCCGTGGGACCTTTATATACTTCAATAACTTAATATAACCTAACCTAACCCAACCTATCATCTCGGCGGTAATATTTGACAAAATTCCTGGCGAGTTGGCTTCTCCGTTTCCGTGGGACCTTTATATACATCAATAACGTAATATAACCTAACGTAAACCAACCTATCATCTCGGCGGTAGTATTTGACAACATTCCTGGCGAGTTGGCCTCTACGTCTCCGTGGGACCTTTATGTACATCAATAACGAAATAGAACCTAACCTAACCCAACCTAACATCTCGCCGGTAATATTTGACAACATTCCTATCGAGTTGGCCTCTACGTCTCTGTGCGACCTTTATATACATCTATAACGTAATATAACCTAACCTAACCCAACCTAACATCTCGGCGGTAATATTTGACCACATTCCTGTCTTGTTGGCCTCTACGTCTCCGTGGGACCTTTATATACTTCAATAACGTAATATAACCTAACCTAACCCAACCTAACATCTCGGCGGTAATATTTGACAACATACCTGGCGAGTTGGTCTCTGCGTCTCCGCAGGACCTTCATATACATCAATAACGCAATATAACGTAACCTAACCCAACCTATCATCTCGACGGTAATATTTGACAACATTCCTGGCGAGTTGGCCTCTACGTCCCCGTGGGACCTTTATATTCATCAATAACGTAATATAACCTTACCTAACCCAACCTAACATCTCGCCGGTAATATTTGACAACATTCCTATCGAGTTAGCCTCTAGGTCTCCGTTTGACCTTCATATACATCAATAACGTAATATAACCTAACCTAACCCAACCTATCATCTCGGCGGTAGTATTTGAAAACATTCCTGGCGAGTTGGCCTCTACGTCTCCGTGGGACCTTTATATACATCAATAACATAGTATAAGCTGGCCTACCCCAATCTAACATCTCGGCGGTAATATTCGACCACATTCCTGGCTTGTTGGCCTCTACGTCACCGTGGGACCTTTATATACATCAATAACGCAATATAACCTAACCTAACGCAACCTAACATCTCGGCGGTAATATTTGAAAACATACCTGGCGAGTTGGCCTCTACGTCTCCGTTTGACCATCATATACATCAATAACGTAATATAACGTAACCTAACCCAACCTATCATCGCGGCGGTAATATTTGACAACATTCCAGGCGAGTTGGCCTCTACGTCTCTGTGCGACCTTTATATACATCTATAACGTAATATGACCTAACCTAAACCAACCTAACATCTCGGCGATAATATTTGACATCATTCCTGGCGAGTTGGCCTCTACGTCTCCGTGGGATATTTATATACATCAATAAAATAATATAACATAAGCTAACCCAAACTAACATCTCGGCGGTAATATTTGACCACTTTCCTGGCTTGTTGGACACTACGTCACCGTGGGACCTTCATATAGATCTATAACGTTATATAACCTAACATAACCCAACCTAACATCTCGGCGGTATTATTTGAAAACATTCCTGGCGAGTTGGCATCTACGTCTACGTGGGACTTTTATATACATCAATAACGTAGTATAACCTAACCTAACACAACCTAGCATCTCGGCGGTAATATTTGACAAACATTCCTGGCGAGTTCGCCTCTACGTCTTCGTGGGACCTTTATATACATCAATAACGTAATATAACATAACCTAACCCAATCTAACATCTCGACGTAATATTTGACAACATTCCTATCTAGTTGGCCTCTAGGTCTCCGTTTGACCTTCATATACATCAATAACGTAGCATAACCTAACGTAACCCAACCTATCATCTCGACGGTAGTATTTGACAACATTCCTGACGAGTTGGCCTCTACGTCTCCATGGGACCTTTATATACATCAATAACGTAATATAACCTAACCTAACCCAACCCAACTTCTCGGCTGTAATAATTTAAAACATGCCCGGCGAGTTGGCCTCTACGCCTCCGTAGGACATTTATATACATCAATAACGTAATATAACCTAACCTAACCCAACCTAACATCTCGGCGGTAATATTGGACCACATTCCTGTCTTGTTGGCCTCTACGTCCCCGTGGGACCTTTATATACATCAATAACGAAATATAACCCAACCTAACCCAACCTATCATCTCGGCGGTAATATTTGACAACATTCCTGGCGAGTTGGCTTCTCCGTTTCCGTGGGACCTTTATATACATCAATAACGTAATATAACCTAACCTAGCCCAACCTAACACCTCGGCGGTAATATTTGACATCATTCCTGGCGAGTTGGCCTCTACGTCTCCGTTTGACCATCATATAAATCAATAACGTAATATAACGTAACCTAACCCAACCTATCATCGCGGCGGTAATATTTGAAAACATTCGTGGCGAGTTGGCCTCTACGTCTCCGTGGGACCTTTATATACATCTATAACGTAATATAACCTAACCTAACCCAACCTAACATCTCGGCGGTAATATTTGACATCATTCCTGGCGAGTTGGCCTCTACGTCTCCGTTTGACCATCATATACATAAATAACGTAATATAACGTAACCTAGCCCAACCTATCATCGCGGCGGTAATATTTGACCACATTCCTGTCTTGTTGGCCTCTACGTCTCCGTGGGACCTTTATATACATCAATAACGTAGTATAACCTAACCTAACCCAACCTAGCATCTCGGCGGTAATATTTGCCATCATTCCTGGCGAGTTGGCGTCTACGTCTCCGTGTAACCCTGGTATACAACAATAACGTAATACAACGTAACTTAACCCAACCTATCATCTCGGCGGTAATATTTGACAACATTCCTGGCTTGTTGGCCTCTATGTCTCCGTGGGACCTTTATATACATCAATAACGTAATATAACCTAACCTAACCCAACCTAACATCTCGGCGGTAATATTTGACATCATTCCTGGCGAGTTGGACTCTACGTCTCCGTTTGACCATCATATACATCAATAACGTAATATAACGTAACCTAACCCAACCTATCATCTCGGCGGTAATATTTGACCACATTCCTGTCTTGTTGGCCTCTACGTCCCCGTGGGACCTTTATATACATCAATAACGAAATATAACCCAACCTAACCCAACCTATCATCTCGGCGGTAATATTTGACAACATTCCTGGCGAGTTGGCTTCTCCGTTTCCGTGGGACCTTTATATACATCAATAACGTAATATAACCTAACCTAACCCAACCTAACATCTCGGCGGTAATATTTGACCACATTCCTGTCTTGTTGGCCTCTACGTCTCCGTGGGACCTTTATATACTTCAATAACGTAATATAACCTAACCTAACCCAACCTAACATCTCGGCGGTAATATTTGACAACATACCTGGCGAGTTGGACTCTGCGTCTCCGTGGGACCTTCATATACATCAATAACGCAATATAACGTAACCTATCCCAACCTATCATCTCGACGGTAATATTTGACAACATTCCTGGCAAGTTGGCCTCTACGTCCCCGTGGGACCTTTATATACATCAATAACGTAATATAACCTTACCTAACCCAACCTAACATCTCGCCGGTAATATTTGACAACATTCCTATCGAGTTGGCCTCTAGGTCTCCGTTTGACCTTCATATACATCAATAACGTAATATGACCTAACGTAACCCAACCTATGAGCTCGGCGGTAGTATTTGACAACATTCCTGGCGAGTTGGCCTCTACGTCTCCGTGGGACGTTTATATACATCAATAACATAATATAAGCTGGCCTAACCCAATCTAACATCTCGGCGGTAATATTTGACCGCATTCCTGGCTTGTTGGCCTCTACGTCTCCGTGGGACCTTTATATACATCAATAACGCAATATAACCTAACCTAACGCAACCTAACATCTCGGCGGTAATATTTGACATCATTCCTGGCGAGTTGGCCTCTACGTCTCCGTGTAACCTTCGTTTACATCAATAACATAATATAAGCTGGCCTAATCCAATCTAACATCTCGGCGGTAATATTTGACAACATTCCTAGCTTGTTGGCCCCTACGTCTCCGTGGGATCTTTATATACACCAAGAACGTAATATAACATAACCTAACCCAACCTAACATCTCGGCGGTAATATTTGACATCATTCCTGGCGAGTTGGCTTCTCCGTCTCCGTGGGACCTTTATATACATCAATAACGTAATATAACCTAACCTAACCCAACCTAACTTCTCGGCTGTAATAATTGAAAACATACCCGGCGAGTTGGCCTCTACGTCTCCGTAGGACATTTATATACATCAATAACGTAATATAACCTAACCTAACCCAACCTAACATCTCGGCGGTAATATTTGACCACATTCCTGTCTTGTTGGCCTCTACGTCCCCGTGGGACCTTTATATACATCAATAACGAAATATAACCTAACATAGCCCAACCTATCATCTCGGCGGTAATATTTGACAAAATTCCTGGCGAGTTGGCTTCTCCGTTTCCGTGGGACCTTTATATAC
The DNA here is from genome assembly GCA_963969225.1 of Xylocopa violacea. Lineage (NCBI taxonomy): Eukaryota > Metazoa > Arthropoda > Insecta > Hymenoptera > Apidae > Xylocopa > Xylocopa violacea. Next base: position 7,063 of record CAXAJV010001210.1, on the reverse strand, counting down.
ATCAATAACGTAATATAACCTAACCTAACCCAACTTAAATCTCGGCGGTAATATTTGACATCATTCCTGGAGAGTTGGCCTCTAAGTCTCCGTGGGACGTTTATATACATCAATAACATAATATAAGCTGGCCTAACCCAATCTAACATCTCGGCGGTAATATTTGACCACATTCCTAGCTTGTTGGCCTCTACGTCTCCGTGGGACCTTTATATACATCAATAACGCAATATAACCTAACCTAACGCAACCTAACATCTCGGCGGTAATATTTGAAATCATTCGTGGCGAGTTGGCCTCTACGTCTCCGTGTAACCTTCGTATACATCAATAACATAATATAAGCTGGCCTAACCCAATCTAACATCTCGGCGGTAATATTTGACCACATTCCTGTCTTGTTGGCCTCTACGTCCCCGTGGGACCTTTATATACATCAATAACGAAATATAACCTAACCTAACCCAACCTATTATCTCGGCGGTAATATTTGACAAAATTCCTGGCGAGTTGGCTTCTCCGTTTCCGTGGGACCTTTATATACATCAATAACGTAATATAACCTAACCTAACCCAACTTAAATCTCGGCGGTAATATTTGACATCATTCCTGGCGAGTTGGCCTCTACGTCTCCGTGGGAGCTTTATATACATCAATAACGTAACATAACATAACCTAACTCAACCTAACGTCTCGGCGGTAATATTTGACCACTTTCCTGTCTTGTTGGCCTCTACGTCTCCGTGGGACCTTTATATACTTCAATAACGTAATATAACCTAACCTAATCCAACCTAACATCTCGGCGGTAATATTTGACAACATACCTGGCGAGTTGGACTCTGCGTCTCCGTGGGACCTTCATATACATCAATAACGCAATATAACGTAACCTAACCCAACCTATCATCGCGACGGTAATATTTGACAACATACCTGGCGAGTTGGACTCTGCGTCTCCGTGGGACCTTCATATACATCAATAACGCAATATAACGTAACCTAACCCAACCTATCATCTCGACGGTAATATTTGACAACATTCCTGGCGAGTTGGCCTCTACGTCCCCGTGGGACCTTTATATACATCAATAACGTAATATAACCTAACCTAACCCAACCGAAAATCTCGGCGGTAATATTTGACATCATTCCTGGCGAATTGGCCTCTACGTCTCCGTTGGAGCTTTATATACATCAATATCGTAATATAACCTAACCTAACCCAACCTAACATCTCGGCGGTAATATTTGACCACATTCCTGGCTTGTTGGCCTCTACGTCTCCGTGGGACCTTTATATACATCAATAACCCAATATAACCTAACCTAACGCAACCTAACATCTCGGCGGTAATATTTGACATCATTCCTGGAGAGTTGGCATCTACGTCTCCGTGTAACAGTCGTATACATCAATAACATAATATAAGCTGGCCTAACCCAATCTAACATCTCGGCGGTAATATTTGACCACATTCCTAGCTTGTTGGCCTTTACGTCTCCGTGGGATCTTTATATACATCAATAACATATTATAAGCTGGCCTAACCCAATCTAACATCTCGGCGGTAATATTTGACCACATTCCTGTCTTGTTGGCCTCTACGTCCCCGTGGGACCTTTATATACATCAATAACGAAATATAACCTAACCTAACCCAACCTATCATCTCGGCGGTAATATTTGACAAAATTCCTGGCGAGTTGGCTTCTCCGTTTCCGTGGGACCTTTATATACATCAATAACGTAATATAACCTAACCTAACCCAACTTAAATCTCGGCGGTAATATTTGACATCATTCCTGGCGAGTTGGCCTCTACGTCTCCGTGGGAGCTTTATATACATCAATAACGTAACATAACATAACCTAACCCAACCTAACGTCTCGACGGTAATATTTGACAACATTCCTGGCGAGTTGGCTTCTCCGTTTCCGTGGGACCTTTATATACATCAATAACGTAATATAACCTAACCTAACGCAACCTAACATCTCGGCGGTAATATTTGACATCATTCCTGGCGAGTTGGCCTCTACGTCTCCGTGTAACATTCGTATACATCAATAACATAATATAAGCTGGCCTAACCCAATCTAACACCTCGGCGGTAATATTTGACCACATTCCTAGCTTGTTGGCCTTTACGTCTCCGTGGGATCTTTATATACACCAAGAACGTAATATAACATAACCTAACCCAACCTACCTTCTCGGCGGTAATATTTGACAATATTCCTGGCGAGTTGGCTTCTCCGTCTCCGTGGGACCTTTATATATATCAATAACGTAATATAATCTAACCTAACCCAACCTAACTTCTCGGCTGTAATAATTGAAAACATACCCGGCGAGTTGGCCTCTACGTCTCCGTAGGACGTTTATATACATCAATAACGTAATATAACCTAACCTAACCCAACCTAACATCTCGGCGGTAATATTTGACCACATTCCAGTCTTGTTGGCCTCTACGTCCCCGTGGGACCTTTATATACATCAATAACGAAATATAACCTAACCTAACCCAACCTATCATCTCGACGGTAATATTTGACAAAATTCCTGGCGAGTTGGCTTCTCCGTTTCCATGGGACCTTTATATACATCAATAACGTAATATAACCTAACCTAACCCAACTTAAATCTCGGCGGTAATATTTGACATCATTCCTGGCGAGTTGGCCTCTACGTCTCCGTGGGAGCTTTATATACATCAATAACGTAACATAACATAACCTAACTCAACCTAACGTCTCGGCGGTAATATTCGACCACTTTCCTGTCTTGTTGGCCTCTACGTCTCCGTGGGACCTTTATATACTTCAATAACGTAATATAACCTAACCTAATCCAACCTAACATCTCGGCGGTAATATTTGACAACATACCTGGCGAGTTGGACTCTGCGTCTCCGTGGGACCTTCATATACATCAATAACGCAATATAACGTAACCTAACCCAACCTATCATCGCGACGGTAATATTTGACAACATACCTGTCGAGTTGGACTCTGCGTCTCCGTGGGACCTTCATATACATCAATAACGCAATATAACGTAACCTAACCCAACCTATCATCTCGACGGTAATATTTGACAACATTCCTGGCGAGTTGGCCTCTACGTCCCCGTGGGACCTTTATATACATCAATAACGTAATATAACCTAACCTAACCCAACCGAAAATCTCGGCGGTAATATTTGACATCATTCCTGGCGAATTGGCCTCTACGTCTCCGTGGGAGCTTTATATACATCAATATCGTAATATAACCTAACCTAACCCAACCTAACATCTCGGCGGTAATATTTGACCACATTCCTGGCTTGTTGGCCTCTACGTCTCCGTGGGACCTTTATATACATCAATAACCCAATATAACCTAACCTAACGCAACCTAACATCTCGGCGGTAATATTTGACATCATTCCTGGAGAGTTGGCCTCTACGTCTCCGTGTAACAGTCGTATACATCAATAACATAATATAAGCTGGCCTAACCCAATCTAACATCTCGGCGGTAATATTTGACCACATTCCTAGCTTGTTGGCCTTTACGTCTCCGTGTAACCTTCGTATACATCAATAACATAATATAAGCTGGCCTAACCCAATCTAACATCTCGGCGGTAATATTTGACCACATTCCTGTCTTGTTGGCCTCTACGTCCCCGTGGGACCTTTATATACATCAATAACGAAATATAACCTAACCTAACCCAACCTATCATCTCGGCGGTAATATTTGACAAAATTCCTGGCGAGTTGGCTTCTCCGTTTCCGTGGGACCTTTATATACATCAATAACGTAATATAACCTAACCTAACCCAACTTAAATCTCGGCGGTAATATTTGACATCATTCCTGGCGAGTTGGCCTCTACGTCTCCGTGGGAGCTTTATATACATCATTAACGTAACATAACATAACCTAACCCAACCTAACTTCTCGGCGGTAATATTTGACCACTTTCCTGTCTTGTTGGCCTCTACGTCTCCGTGGGACCTTTATATACTTCAATAACGTAATATAACCTAACCTAACCCAACCTAACATCTCGGCGGTAATATTTGACAACATACCTGGCGAGTTGGACTCTGCGTCTCCGTGGGACCTTCATATATATCAATAACGCAATATAACGTAACCTAACCCAACCTATCATCGCGACGGTAATATTTGACAACATTCCTGGCGAGTTGGCTTCTCCGTTTCCGTGGGACTTTCATATACATCAATAACGCAATATAACGTAACCTAACCCAACCTATCATCTCGACGGTAATATTTGACAACATTCCTGGCGAGTTGGCTTCTCCGTTTCCGTGGGACCTTTATATACATCAATAACGCAATATAACCTAACCTAACGCAACCTAACATCTCGGCGGTAATATTTGAAGTCATTCGTGGCGAGTTGGCCTCTACGTCTCCGTGTAACCTTCGTATACATCAATAACATAATATAAGCTGGCCTAACCCAATCTAACATCTCGGCGGTAATATTTGACCACATTCCTGTCTTGTTGGCCTCTACGTCCCCGTGGGACCTTTATATACATCAATAACGAAATATAACCTAACCTAACCCAACCTATCATCTCGGCGGTAATATTTGACAAAATTCCTGGCGAGTTGGCTTCTCCGTTTCCGTGGGACCTTTATATACATCAATAACGTAATATAACCTAACCTAACCCAACTTAAATCTCGGCGGTAATATTTGACATCATTCCTGGCGAGTTGGCCTCTACGTCTCCGTGGGCGCTTTATATACATCAATAACGTAACATAACATAACCTAACTCAACCTAACGTCTCGGCGGTAATATTTGACCACTTTCCTGTCTTGTTGGCCTCTACGTCTCCGTGGGACCTTTATATACTTCAATAACGTAATATAACGTAACCTAACCCAACCTAACATCTCGGCGGTAATATTTGACAACATACCTGGCGAGTTGGACTCTGCGTCTCCGTGGGACCTTCATATATATCAATAACGCAATATAACGTAACCTAACCCAACCTATCATCGCGACGGTAATATTTGACAACATTCCTGGCGAGTTGGCTTCTCCGTTTCCGTGGGACCTTTATATACATCAATAACGTAATATAACCTAACCTAACCCAACTTAAATCTCGGCGGTAATATTTGACATCATTCCTGGCGAGTTGGCCTCTACGTCTCCGTGGGAGCTTTATATACATCAATAACGTAACATAACATAACCTAACTCAACCTAACGTCTCGGCGGTAATATTTGACCACTTTCCTGTCTTGTTGGCCTCTACGTCTCCGTGGGACCTTTATATACTTCAATAACGTAATATAACCTAACCTAATCCAACCTAACATCTCGGCGGTAATATTTGACAACATACCTGGCGAGTTGGACTCTGCGTCTCCGTGGGACCTTCATATACATCAATAACGCAATATAACGTAACCTAACCCAACCTATCATCGCGACGGTAATATTTGACAACATACCTGGCGAGTTGGACTCTGCGTCTCCGTGGGACCTTCATATACATCAATAACGCAATATAACGTAACCTAACCCAACCTATTATCTCGACGGTAATATTTGACAACATTCCTGGCGAGTTGGCCTCTACGTCCCCGTGGGACCTTTATATACATCAATAACGTAATATAACCTAACCTAACCCAACCGAAAATCTCGGCGGTAATATTTGACATCATTCCTGGCGAATTGGCCTCTACGTCTCCGTTGGAGCTTTATATACATCAATATCGTAATATAACCTAACCTAACCCAACCTAACATCTCGGCGGTAATATTTGACCACATTCCTGGCTTGTTGGCCTCTACGTCTCCGTGGGACCTTTATATACATCAATAACCCAATATAAACTAACCTAACGCAACCTAACATCTCGGCGGTAATATTTGACATCATTCCTGGAGAGTTGGCATCTACGTCTCCGTGTAACAGTCGTATACATCAATAACATAATATAAGCTGGCCTAACCCAATCTAACATCTCGGCGGTAATATTTGACCACATTCCTAGCTTGTTGGCCTTTACGTCTCCGTGGGATCTTTATATACATCAATAACATAATATAAGCTGGCCTAACCCAATCTAACATCTCGGCGGTAATATTTGACCACATTCCTGTCTTGTTGGCCTCTACGTCCCCGTGGGACCTTTATATACATCAATAACGAAATATAACCTAACCTAACCCAACCTATCATCTCGACGGTAATATTTGACAACATTCCTGGCGAGTTGGCTTCTCCGTTTCCGTGGGACCTTTATATACATCAATAACGTAATATAACCTAACCTAACCCAACTTAAATCTCGGCGGTAATATTTGACATCATTCCTGGCGAGTTGGCCTCTACGTCTCCGTTTGACCATCATATACATAAATAACGTAATATAACGTAACCTAGCCCAACCTATCATCGCGGCGGTAATATTTGACCACATTCCTGTCTTGTTGGCCTCTACGTCTCCGTGGGAGCTTTATATACATCAATAACGTAATATAACCTAACCTAACCCAACCTAACATCTCGGCGGTAATATTTGACCACATTCCTGTCTTGTTGGCCTCTACGTCTCCGTGGGACCTTTATATACTTCAATAACGTAATATAACCTAACCTAACCCAACCTAACATCTCGGCGGTAATATTTGACAACATACCTGGCGAGTTGGACTCTGCGTCACCGTGGGACCTTCATATACATCAATAACGCAATATAACGTAACCTAACCCAACCTATAATCTCGACGGTAATATTTGACAACATTCCTGGCGAGTTGGCCTCTACGTCCCCGTGGGACCTTTATACACATCAATAACGTAATATAACCTAACCTAACCCAACTTAAATCTCGGCGGTAATATTTGACATCATTCCTGGCGAGTTGGCCTCTACGTCTCCGTGGGAGCTTTATAGACATCAATAACGTAATATAACCTAACCTAACCCAACCTAACATCTCGGCGGTAGTATTTGACAACATTCCTAGCTTGTTGGCCTCTACGTCTCCGTGG
>CAXAJV010001209.1:17500-20000 GCA_963969225.1 Xylocopa violacea | reverse complement strand
CGAGCGGTCGGGACCGACACGACCGGGGACTTTGAAAATATTCGCGCCGAGAGGTCGGAAGCGACACGGCGGGGAACTTTGAAAATATTCGCACCGTGCGATCAGGTTGTATTAGGTTAGGTTATATTATGTTATATATATATATATAATATTCGCACCAAGAGGTCGGGACCGATACGTTCAGAAACGTAAAAAATATCCTCACCGAAATGTAGGAAGCGATGCGTCCGGAGATTTGAAAAATATTCCTACCGAGAGGTCGGAAGCGACATGACCGTGAAATTGTAAAATATTCCCACCGAGAGGTCGGAAGCGACATGACCGTGAAATTGTAAAATATTCCCACCGAGAGGTCGGAAGCGACATGACCGGGAACTTAGAAAATATTCGCGCCGAGCGGTCGGAAGCGACACGGCGGGGAACTTAGAAAATATTCGCGCCGAGCGGTCGGAAGCGACACGACGGGGAACTTAGAAAATATTCGCGCCGAGCGGTCGGAAGCGACACGACGGGGAACTTAGAAAATATTCGCAACGAGAGGTCGGAAGCGACACGATCGGCGGTTTTTCGCTATTTTCTCGTAAATTAAACCGTTGACCTAACAATTTTTTTGCAGAAACCTTATTGAAAGCTATTGATTGAATTTATTAGCGCATTGTTTAGTCGAATTTATAATTTTTAGTCTCCCGAAACCGACACGACTGGCGGTTTTTGTCAATTTATCGGTAATTTTTTTATATAAACGCTTGGTTTTTTTTTCGTAATATCGATTAATTTGATTGTAGAATTCATTTGTACGTGTCAGATTTTCGATTTTTCGTGTTTTTCGTTGACTTCGTATTTTATAACTGCGTTTTTTCAATGTTAAAATCGATTAAAATTCGTTATATTCTAGAAATATGTTTTTCCGTATATATTCATTATGTTTAAACAATTTCCGTTCATAAAAGTTCAACGTTAATAGCACTTTATACTTGCGCCTCCGCGCGACTAAGTTACAGCAGCCTTTCCGGACGGTCGGTCGCCGCTGGAGTTTACCACCGTAAGCGCCCGTGCGTTAGCCCGGCCGGCGCCGACCGCCCGGCCGGCCGTTCCGTATCTATAAGGAGACAGGTCGGTTCGAGCCGGCCGGGCGGAGTAGCGTCGGGCGCGTGGCTATTCTATGACTTCGGTTGAGAAGCAGTCCACCGCTCCTCGAGAATACGTTCTCGACTGCTCTGTCCCGTGTCGGTTGTCGAATTTTCTCCACACTGCATTGCCACGGGTCGGTGTCTTTGACCGAATGGCCCATATGTGGCGAGCGTCCAACGGTGACGTTGGTGACCATTTATCCGAGTTTTACTCGGTTAAATTGTACCTTCCTTGCATCGATTCTAAATCTTTACGCTCCGAGCTCTCGGAACGGACTCTAGAGATACATATTGAATTTTTGGACGTACCAGATGTGTGTACGAAATGTCCATAATATGCTATACGCATGAAAGGTGTATATGGAGATAGATATACACCGATGATATACCAAACAAGTTCCTCAACAAAAAAAAATAAAAATGAGCATCCACTGAGTTGAGGAACGAAACAAAAAATAAAAAATAAGCATCCACTGAAGAAGGCAAAAGAATAAATGGTATATGTCATTTCGACACGATCTGTTACGAAACAGAGGAGTCTCTCGACGAACTTCCAAAAGGTGTCCCGTGTCGAATGCCCAGCGCGCACTTGGTACGCGCCAGCTCGCCTGAGGAGGGCGAGATACAAAAATATACTTCAGCGTGACACAATTGTACGCGCTTGCTCGTCTATGCCGAACAGCACGCTTCTCTGTACGCGCTATCATAATGCCCAGCGTGTGAGAGCGTGTGTAGTATCTCTGTTATAGTCAAATGGAGTGCCAAGAGGTACTACGCGTTCGCGCATTAGACGATAAAAGGTATTCTTTATATACATATTAAACAATACAGCGTGACACGATTATAACCGCTTGCCATCGTCGTTGCCCAGCATGTTCTCGCAAGAGATGTTCGTGCTATAGACGATGGAGAAAAAAGGTGTACGATAAATCAGCGTGACGCAATTGTACGCGCTTCCTCGCCTTGATGACCAGCATGTTCTCTGTACGCGCTATCTTAATGCCCAGCGTGAAAGAGATGTCCGTGCTTTCGGCGATATTTGCCCAGCGTGAAAATTGCATACGCGCTTGCATCGTCGATGCCCAGCATGTTCTCTGTACGCGCTATCTTAATGCCCAGCGTGAAAGAGATGTCCGTGCTATAGACGATAAAAGGTGCCGTACACCGATATAACAAGCGGTGACAAATCGTATACGCGCTTGCATCGTCGATGCCCAGCATGTTCTCGCAAGAGATGTCCGTGCTATAGACGATTAAAGGTGACAATATGTATTCAATAAATGACAAAAATGTGCCCAAAAATATATAACCAGCGTGAAAATTGTATACGCGCTTGCTCGTCGATACCCGACAAGTCCTCGCAAGGGGAT
>CAXAJV010001209.1:10000-12500 GCA_963969225.1 Xylocopa violacea | reverse complement strand
GAAAACCCGTGCCGTTGCGAGATCGAACAATATTATGCTCGCTTCGCGTTGTCGGGTGAAACAGACCGCCTCGAGGCTGTGTACGACGGCGAGTCCCAACGAATCTTTACCCGAACGACGATCGTCGTCGACTTCGAATTCGTTAAGAGCGTGGTGTCGCGCCGCGTACCCTGGTTGTGTTAATGTCGATCGTACCGTTCCGTTCGGAGGGGACGATTCGTCGGGCCAAGCCTCGTTGGCGATTAGGGTCTGTATAATGAACCCGCCGTTGCGAGATCGAATCTCATTTATTATGCTCGCTTCGTGTTGTCGGGTAAATAAAATTATACAGACCGCGCTCGAGGTGTTGGTGTTGTTAACCGACGAGTCCTAACGAATTTTTCTTACCCGAACGGTAAGTTATGTCGTCGACTTTGCATATTCGACAGGTCGAGTGTGTACCATTATTTTGCGTCTCTGCGTGAAAGCAATACGCCGCTGGTACTTGTTCGTTTTCCCGTTTCACAATTGTGCTGCAAGCTCAGAGGGGACTTGCTTTTTGCCATAGCCTCGTTGTCGCGAGTCTGAGAAACCGGCCGTTGCGAGATCGAATAATTTATACTCGCTTCGTGTTGCCGGGGAAAAACGGTAGACCGCTCGAGGCTTTGGCGGCCGAGTCCCAACGAATTTTTTTTTTTTTTTATCACCTGAGCTCTGAAGCACAGATCGTGCAGTGGATCGTGGAATTTGAGGAACTTGTACCACGCACCTGTGTTCGGGTTTTGATCGTGTCGTTCGTTCAGAGGGGACCGCTTCGCCGAGCGAAGCCTCGTTGTCGCGAGTCTGGAAACACACCCGCCGTTGCGAGATCGAATAATTTTTTATGCTCGCTTCGTGTTGTCGGGTGGGTAAAATTATAGACCGCTTCGAGGTTTCACGGCGAGTCCCATCGATATTTTACGACTTACCTGTACGAACGTCGTCAACTTCTCGAAAGCAATACGCCGCTGGGTGTTGGATATCTTTCTTTTTTTTTTTTTTTGTATTCACTTCCACGTGCCATTCGTTCAGAGGGGACGACGATATATTCGCGTTTGCGTATTCTTCCTCGTTGTCGAGAGTCCCTTAATAAACCCGCCGTTGCGAGATCGAATTTTACAAGCTCGCTTCGTGTTGTCGGGAGGAAGGGGGGACCGCCTCGAGGGTCTGCGCGATACGCGCGAAGAAGAGTCCTAACGAATTTTCGAAAAATTTTATCTACCTGGACGCGTGGCACACTGGCGTGAATCCGAAAGGATGTATCCTAAACACCCTGAAACAGGCGTGTCCGTTTCATCCGTAGGACGGTATCGTGTCGCCGAGAATTCGGGCGACGCCCGCGTCTCCTTCGCCGGAGACGTTTGGGTCTCGACTTGTTCGAAACTTAGTACGAAGAGACTTAACAATTAATAAAAAATATACATATACGATTACCCTGAACGGTGGATCACTTGGCTCGTGGGTCGATGAAGAACGCAGCTAATTGCGCGTCAACGTGTGAACTGCAGGACACATGAACATCGACATTTCGAACGCACATTGCGGTCCACGGATACAATTCCTGGACCACGCCTAGCTGAGGGTCGTTCACGTAACCAGAATACTGCTTGCGTTGCGTTTCGTCGAATCTTTTCTCTCCGGTGCTCGAATCTGCCCGCCGTCGTTCATTCGAATTCCATTTACGAACGTTTCTGAGTTCGGGCGCACCGAAAGGGAAAAAGAGGAGCGATACGCGACGTACGAGCGATCGTTGGACGTTCGTCCGAGTCGTCTGTGGCCGTGCCCCGAGACTATATGCGACTGGTGTAACGTGTGCGCGCGTGCGGCGTGCGTTAAACGGGTTCACGGAAATCGACGGTGTCGATCACGGACTCGCGCGAGTTCTTCGTGGCGTCGTGAGTCGTTCGTTTAACCGGACGACCGCCCACGGGGAACCGCTTCGTGTTTCGACTGCCGATTTTGTTCCGTATTCCAAATTCGCACACCCGCCACACACCATGACCACTCTTCGCGCGTCTCTTTAACGCACGATTGATATGCCGCGCGCTCGACGTCGTTTAAAATGAATTTTTCTTTTGCCGCAAGACTGAGAGAATCGAATTGTTGGGAACTCGGTCGAGAGAGAGAAGAGAATATACAAGAAAGAGAGAGCGAGCGACATCGTCGTAACGTGAGGGACGATGATGCGCATCCGATCGTTCGAAGTTCGCACAGCCCCAGGGTGTTGTTGCGTTCAATCATCAGAATAACCCGTTCTCTCTCTGCTCTCTCCGCGCGTTGTGCGCGTATACCATGTTTTGTGTAAGGAAGAAATTGAGCGGACCGTCACTCGAATACATACAATGTATATAGGCCGTCGTTGCCGAAGTCGATCTCGAATTTTATTTCCATATGCCGTCGATTGTCGGGGACCACAGACAAACGCGCGCACGGGGACGCATTTCCTCTTCGAACGCTGATGATCTTGGGATGTTCGAATCTG
>CAXAJV010001209.1:2500-5000 GCA_963969225.1 Xylocopa violacea | reverse complement strand
CAAAATTGGATAGAGCTAATATTGAATTGGACGCTTTACTAACAGAAATAAATGCAAATGTAAATATAAATGAAAAACTAGAACAATTTATAAATCAAACTTTGAATCCCTTATTAATCGGCGTTCAAAAACCAACGAAAAATAGAAGTAATAAGAAAAATAGAGCTAATAAAAAGAAACGTAATCAAACGCATACGAGGCAAACATCTGATTATAGGTCAACCAATCATGCTTCTAGAAAACGTTTTGCCTACGCAAGGTGTCAGGAGTTATTTAATAAATGCCCAAAACGTTTGGCTGAATATGCAATAAAAGGTGATTTTACTTTTATGGCGGATAGATCTACTTTACCCCAAGTCTCGATAGTAGATCAATTCTATAAGAAATTATGGGAGGATACCGACCCACAGAGTAATTATGAATCTGTAAATACTGACAGACGAAGAATGATGGATGTTTGCCCCAGTATTTCTGTGCAAGACGTAATTGATAGGCTAAAAAGAACTAATTTCACTTCAGCGGCAGGTATCGATGGTATAGAGAGAATTCATCTAACCAAAAAAGGGACGCCAGAAATTTTAGCTAAACTATTTAACATAATTTTGCGAAGCGAATATTATCCTAAAGCTTGGAAACTTAATAGAACTACCTTAATTCCTAAACTAAATACAGATTTAAATAATGTTAAAAATTGGCGTCCAATTACAATCGGGCCAATGATTGCTAGGATCTTTTCAGGAATATTAGATAATAAATTAAGGCAATTTATTGATATCAATGTTCGCCAAAAAGGATTTACTCGCGAAGATGGATGTAGATGCAATGTTACAATACTGACTGATGCGATTGAAGTAATGAAAAGTGTGAATGGTGGAGTGGTAACAATAGTCGATGTCGCGAAAGCATTTGATACGGTGCCTCATCAAGCAATTCTTAAACAATTAGAGAAATCAAAGGTTCCAAGTTATTTATGTAAAATTATAACCGACATGTATAATGAATGTTCAACGCGCATTACTTGTGCAAATGGTGTAAAAACTGAAATAAATCTTAAGCGTGGAGTAAAACAGGGGGACCCGCTCTCCCCCTTTTTATTTAATATTGTACTTGATCCACTCTTGAAACAACTTCAAGAACATGATGATGGTATAGAAATGGAAAACAAAAATCTGTCGGTGTTAGCCTTTGCCGATGACATTGTCCTTTTAGCAAAAAATAAAGAAGCGGCACGACGTCAAATTAATACAGTAGGTAAATTTTTGAAACAATTAGATATGGAATTGTCAGTTCCTAAAAGTGGAATATTCCAAATTGTACATAGTAGAAGATCATGGTATGTCGAAGATCCATGTATAATTGTTGGTAGTGAAAAGATCCCCTACGTTGAACCAGACAAAACTTTTAAATACTTGGGTACCAAATTTAGCTCATGGGCGGGGTTAGAAAAGAACGTTTCAGGTCCTCTTTTATTAAATGCTTTAAAAAATACCCAAAAATTAAAACTTAAACCTGCCCAAAAATTAGAATTGTTTCAAACATATATTCAACCTAAATATATTTATAGTCTAATAATGAATCCGCCTAGTGCCACTATTCTTGCTGTGTTGGATAGAGAAATAAGACAGGAAATTAAGACTATGCTGCACTTACCGACCTCAACATCTATAGGCTTCTGCTATACACCTAGAAAAGATGGAGGTCTAGGATTGTTAAGATTAAAAAATGTAATTTTACTCTCACAACTTAAAGGTGGTGTTAAAATGTCCCAATCCGAGGATGATATAACTCGGTTGGCTTTAGAGCGTACTAGTTCAACTAACTATTATAAAAGTACAGCTGAAAAGTTTAACTTAAATTGGCCATCAACAGTTAATGAAATAGATGAAGTGAAAATAAAGTTGAAGAAAAAAGATCAAAAAGACTGGCAGGAAAAACGATTACAAGGCCAAGGTGCACATTATTTTGCGAATGACAGGATTGGTAATTATTGGCTGCAGAACCCCAAGATGCTTCGTGGCTCGCGTTATATTGACGCGATAAGATTACGTACCAATACTATAGGCACTAGGGTTGTTTTGCACCAATTTAAGAAAAATATAGATATTCTTTGTCGCAAATGTCACCATACTCCAGAAACACTTGGTCATATATTAGGACAGTGTATACATACTAAGCGAGAACGCATTAAAAGACATAATGACATATGTGAACTACTAATTAATCGCCTATCCAGAACAGGGGTTATTTATCCAGAGGTTTTAATAAATGAAAGTGAGAGTAATGAACTTAAGAAGCCAGACATAATATATAAAAAAGGAGAAAAATTATATGTAATTGACGTGACTATTAGATATGAAGATAAACAATCGTTGCATGACGCCTATAAAGAAAAGGAAGAGAAATATAAAAAGATAGCAGAAGATTTAAGAGCTAAATTTAATTGTAATGCAGCTAAAGTAATACCAATAGTTGTAGGTTCAAGGGGAGCTATACCTAAAAT
>CAXAJV010001208.1:15000-25000 GCA_963969225.1 Xylocopa violacea | reverse complement strand
GTCAAAGAGAAGCCCTATTGCATATTTGTGATTTGTTGTTTCTGCTATTTTACGCATTTCCACTATTGCGTCCTCGGTAGATTTCCCTTTTTTGAAGCCAAATTGTCTGTCCGATGTGTCTGGGTGGCTGTTTGTTATGTTTATGATTCTCTGTGATATTAATTTTTCCAAAACCTTACTTAAGGTTGGCAGTAAGCAGATTGGCCGGTAGGATTTTGGATTTGTTTTATCTTTGCCTTTACCTTTGATTAATATTCGAATGACGCCTCTCTTCCAAATTTGTGGGAATGTTTCTTCGAGCAAACATTTATTCATTAATTGTGTTATTTTGTCACCGATTTGGTTCCATGCTATTTTAAGTGTTTCGTTATCTATGAGGTCATGTCCTGGTGCCTTCTTGTTTTTTAAATTGCGGATGACGTTCTGTATCTCTTCTGGTGTGAACGGAGCAGAATTATTCGTATCTGGTGGCTTTTGAGTGTATATTCTTGCTGCTTTGTGCCAGCTGTCTTCATCGGATGCGTTGTCACACGGAAGTAGTGCATTTAGTAGTGCTGTTGTTGATTCTTCCCAAGTTAGTGCGTGTCTGTCATTATATTTGATACTTTCGTGTAAGGATTCAGTTGTTATCTTTTGTGTGCAGATTTTATAGGCACGGCCCCATGGGTTCGCGTTTCCTTCCGTGGTTACGAAATTTTTCCAGCTGTCTAGTTTGGCTTTTCGTATTGCTGCTACGTATTTGTTCCTGATGGACGAATATTTCATTTTCTCTTGTGATCTTCGAGGTTCATGGGAGGTTTGTTGATATTTGCGTCTTGCTTTTGTGGTTAGAGTTTTGAGTTTTGTAAGATGTGAGTTCCACCATGGCACGGATTTTGGAAATTGTTTCTTTTTTGGTATGGCTGCGTTGCATGCTGCTTGTATTATATGTGTGATCTCTATAGCTGCCTTATTGGAATTAGTGAGGTTGGTTGTGGTTTGTGTTCTAGCTCTTTCCTGTTCTAATACCTGTTCGAATCTCTTCCAGTTGGCACGTTTGAGGTTGTATCTTGGGAGAGTTTGTAAATCACTTTTGCCTGTTTTGCATGATTTTATTTGGAATGTAATGAGATTATGGTCGCTAGTGGTTGCTCCATCGTGAATTTCCCAGTTGGTTACGGAATTATAGAGAGATGAGGTGGTAAGTGTAACATCTATGTTTGTTTGACCTTGGAATGAGTCAAACGTGTATGTATCTGATGGTGTATTTAAAATAAACAGGTTGCGTTGAGCTATAAGGATTTCCAATTTCTCTCCTCTTTCGTCCGAGAGTCTGCTATGCCAAATCTCCGATTTGGCATTCGCATCTAAGCATATTGTGATGTTTTGTCCTTTCAACGTTGTGATTATTGCATCAAGATGCTGTAGGTAAGGTTCTATGTTATCGCTGCATTGAAAATAGCTGCTTATGACGTAAAATTTTTGTCTTCCTGCTGTGATTTCGGCGCAAGTAAAATGTGTGTTCGATAATTGCTCTAATTTTAATACGGTATAATTTTGGTTTGCAATGACTATCGCAGCTTTGATTGTATTCTGTGAGGTGATACGGGAGAAACGCTTTGTGTCAGAAAGGACTTTGAAGTTTCCGAGACTTGGTATCTTATCATTGAAGGAGTAGGGTTCCTGAATCGCGAGTATGTCGATGTGTTTGTCCTTTAGAAGACATCGTATTTCGTCCAACACTGCTTTTGAATTTTGCCCATTTAACTGGCCTACGGTGATCATGCTTGGCTGAGGTAATGTAAGTTTTTGTTTACTTGCCATAGTCAGTTCTTGCAAGTACCTGGTTTATGGCTGCGATGTAAGAGGGGCAGTCTTTGTCTGTAACGCTATGATTATGCGCTTTTCCTGACTTTTTGCAGTTTACGCACGCTGCTGTTTTGCTTCTGTTGGGGCAATTTTTGAAAGTGTGTCCCGCCATCGCGCAGTGGCCGCATACGTCGCCTTCACTCCTACAATGTTTCGTGGTGTGTCCGTACCCTTGACATTTGTAACACCGCGTTGCGACGATATAGTCCTGTACTCGGCAGCATTGCCACATTATATATATGCGTTCTTTTTTGATGAGTACTTCCCTGGCTTCTTTGGATGTCTCTAATACTATATTACAGCTATCCTTATTGTTTTTGTTTCCAGTTTTGAACGCTATTTTCGTCTGTTGCGCGTATTTCTTCTTTTCCTGTTCACTAAAATTTTGGTCCATAATGGCCTGTAATGTTTCCGTGTCATTTTCTCTTCTCGGAGCTCCGTATATTATAATGCGTGGGCTCTTCTTGGCAGGTACGTCAACAACGAGGCCTGCTGTTTTGAGTTTTTCGTTCGCGATCAGGGATTGCACGTTGCTGGATTTGGCTGTCTCGACGATTATGGCGCTTCCTTGAATTCGTCTGACATTCTTAACCTGTAGGTTGTCTTCTTTTGGAGAGACTAGGTCGATAAGCGCTCGCTTCGTTTCCTCACTGTTGGTGTATTTTGCCGTATCTTTTGGTCGTATGAGCACGACATTTGGTGGATTCTGTCTCAGATTTGAGAGTCCTGCCGCTTTAGATTTTATTCCGAGTCGCTCCGCGTACGTTAACTTTTCGGATTGCACTGCTGACGTGGCTTTCTTCCCTACTTCCGCGAATTCTTTCCTTTGTTTCTTGCTTTCGCTTTTTAGCGCTTCCAACTTCCCCTCCAATTTGCTGTTTATTAGCAAGGACTCTTGTAGTAGATTTTGCAGATTTGCGATCTTATTTAGAATGTACTTACTGGGTCCTTGCTTGATTCCGTTGTCTGGATCTGTCAGATGGTTTATTAACTTCCTCTGTATTGCTTCTGCTCGTGATTTGATACTAAATGTGGGGCCTTTATAAATGTTTGTTTCCTCTTCGCTATCACTTTCGCTGTTGTCAACCTGTGGTGTTTGTTTTGGAGACGGTTTTCCTTCTCCTCGAGATTCAGTCTCGTTTCTCTTCTGTGGTCTTTCCATGTCTGTTTCAGTTTCTGCAGTTAATCTTCTTTTCCGCACATGCTTGCCTTTTTTACTGTATCTGTGAACTATTGCAGTTCGTTCCATATCTGTTGTGTCTCCTTCCATGGTTGTTATCCGTATGCGGGAAGCTCTAGTTCTCTCCGCGTGATGGCGCTGCCGCTGCTTTTACGCCCAATATGGCGGCCAAGATGGCGTCCAAGATGGCCGACTAACCTGTCACTTTATTTCGGGATAAAATTTCACTTACCTTTGCTGTAGATTACTGGATTTCCAATCTAAATACACCAAAATGAAGCTGGCGTTATTCCGCTTCTTTCGGTATATAAATATGGGCTGGGTCGTCAGGCGGTTCTGTGTCACGAAGCTGCGAAACAGTTGGCGTGGGTTGTTCGGCGCGAGGGAAACGCCCGGCACCGATTTTCTCACTTTTCCGTTCACAATCTTCGAATTTCACTGAACTTATTGTCACTGATCGTTCACAGCCACTAGAGAACCACTTTAGAATACTCGGTTTAAATTTCCTGACGGTTTTTACACCGAAAACACGAAATTTTTACGGAGCGACGTGAAGCGCGTCTGTCCTCGACCGATCCAAGATGGCGTCCCCCGATAGGGACAGAATATTCTAAGCCCGGCCCCGGGAGGGGGCTCGGACATGCTTCATCGCCATTATGGCATACGCGTAAGAAATACCCATAACCCCACTCCCCCGGCGAGCCACTACCGAGGGAGCGGGCAGGGAGAAACCAGCACCGCCATGCACCACTCATTTATTTTTCGTCGTTTAAGCTCTTTGGCTTATCCGTACATTTTGTACATTGTGTTATTAGTTCAACACCTTTTGCGTAGGGGAAGACCCGCTTGACTCATCGTCGGCTGTAAGGAGTTTTGATCTATAAATGCATTTGTGTGTTTGGATAAACTTTATAGATTACCCAATCTGTCCCATTTGCGTTCAATATGTTCGAATTCGCAGTGGCAGCCCTTTGCTTCACCCACACAGATCGAGCTGTGGGACTACTGACGGCGGGAACCACGAGGAGGTGGCTGCTTGCTAACTATGGCCCGTAGGAGGTCACAGATGTCCTATCTGCTATCCTAGGGGTTTGCACATGGCGCCATCGCAACAGTGGGGATAAATCCCCGACGCCATCTTAAACCCCGTGGAGCCATAGCTTCTCCCGCCCCGATAGGGACAGAAGAATACTCTGAACCCGGCCCCGGGAAGGGGCACGAGTCTGCTACCTCGCCTTAAGGGCATACGCAACATTTTCCCATCGACTTCCCAACGCGAACCTGTCCTCTGGAACGGGAGAGGAAAAACCCAGCAGCGCCGCGGCGATCGTTTTCCCGCGGTGTGGGCCCTTCAGTTACCCCGACGCTCGACCGAGACTAAGTCTCGTTCGGCCGCAGGGGCATCCACGGGGAACCTCGGGGAGGCGGGCCCACCGCATGCTCGCGTGCATGCTCGCTCTGATCCTGTAGGGAGAAACACACATAATTAGTACATAAGTTACAAAAGTTACAATTCGCGGAGG
This sequence comes from Xylocopa violacea, assembly GCA_963969225.1. Taxonomy (NCBI): domain Eukaryota; kingdom Metazoa; phylum Arthropoda; class Insecta; order Hymenoptera; family Apidae; genus Xylocopa; species Xylocopa violacea. The sequence goes on along the minus strand of CAXAJV010001208.1, from coordinate 20,449 downwards.
AGGAGGAGGGCTCGACGGAGACAGTTAGCTGCGAAGATGTGCAGCGCTGCTCCGCCTTGCCCCGGCGCTCCGACAACGCCGGGGTGAGCCGTCCCCAAGAACGAGGGAGGGAAGATATTTTATCGGATGGAGCAAGCCTACTCCAGGAAACCTTTCAGCCAGAGCGATTCTCTGCTGAAATCGGCGAGCGTGGAGAAGGCCTCTGGTGACGACACCAGATGCGGTGCCGCCTCCGGCCAACTCCACTCACCCGCAGGAACGAAGGTCCGCAGAGCTTCCCTCTGCGGTTCGAAGATAGGACACTCCAGGAGGAAGTGGCCTACCGTGTCCACCGCACTACCGCAGACGCACGTCGCATCATCGGCAACGGCGTACGTCAAGAGACGAGCCATGAAGTTGCCGTGACCCGACAGCACCTGCGTGGTGTAGTGATTCGGCTTCAGCCAGCCGGCAGCCAACCTCTCCCGGATGTCCTTGAAGAATACGAATGTTGTGCGGCCCTTGGGGGAAGATGTCCACAAGGCTTGCCACATATTCGTCGCCTCTTCCTTCACGCGTTGTTTGCCGTCATCCGCATCGCTTGGGATGACGGCGTTCCCTAACCTGGCGTCTTTTCCTCTACGAAGATTGTAGAGGGCCCTATTTTGCCGGACGACGATATCGATGGGAGCCGCGCCGGCCACCACGCACGCACTTTCCCACGATATCCGGCGATACGCGCCGGTAACCGCGATCAAAGCGCGGCGCTGCGCGGACCTGAGCACCCTCCACTCCCTCTCCGAGCACAGGTCGGCCCATCCCGCTGAGGCGTATGCCACTTTCGGGACGAATGCTCCCCTGTATATCCCGGCTAGGGAGTCGAAGCGAAGCCCCCAACTACTCCTCGCCAGCCTACTTAATCTCGCGAACAGCGACCCGACCTTGTCGCTTATTTTCTGGCAATGCGTTCGGACGCGCATTCCTTTATCGAACGTGACGCCTAGGTACTTAACCGCGGGTCTAAATTTTATCTTCGCGTCTCCTATACGGATGGTCGGTGGTCTACCGGCAAGGTCGGCTTTCGAAGGCCGAACGGCCTTGCGTTTTCTATCGGGACGGGCGCCTCCTCTTCGACCTAAAATTTGCCGCTCGATCCAGCCACTCTTGAGGACAATTGCCTCCGTCTTTGTGGCCGAGATTTCGAGTTTGGCCGAGCTACACCACCTAAGTATTTGGTTCGCGACCTGTTGACCTTGGGTCTCGAGGTCACGCCTACTATTTCCGCTTATTAGGACGAGAAGATCGTCCGCATAAGCGATAAACCTATTCTCGACTGTGGTCTGAAGTGACCGCAGGAGATCGTCGAACATGAGGTTCCAGCAGGCGGGACCGAGTACGGAGCCTTGCGGACACCCCCTCGTCGCCCGCTTCGAAACCTGTTCGGAAGCTATCGAGATCTTAACCCGTCGGCCGTCGAAGTAATTAGAAATTACTCCGAAAACATTCCGAGGGCAGTCTCGCTCTCTAAGGGACTTCAAAACTAGGGGCCACCAGACGTTGTCGAAGGCCCCGGAGATGTCGAAGAGCATTGCCGCCACGTATCGATCCTGCGAGGCATCGACCAGGCGGCGCAACTCCACGATAGCGTCCTCCGTCGACTTTCCGGGCGTGAACCCGAATTGCCGGTCGGACACTTTTCCAGGCGCCAACGACGTCTGATAGAGGCGCTTCTTGAGAAGCTTTTCGAAAAGTTTACCTATCACTGAGAGGAGGCAGATCGGACGGTAGGATTTTGGATCCTTCTCGTCCTTCCCTTCCTTAAGAAGTACTCGTAGAGAGCCCTCCTTCCAGACGAAGGGAAAGACGCCCCATTGAAGGCATCCATTAAAAAGCCGCGTAATTTGGCCGGGAATGACTCTAACCGCGGTTTTCAGCGCGCGGACCTCGACGTGGTCCGGCCCTGGCGCTTTATTATTTTTGAATGTTCGAACGGTACTCACGACCTCTGCCTCCGTGATGGGGGCAGCGTCGGGAGTACCGGGCGCGATGCGTGCGCCTTCCCTAATGACACGTTGGTCCGGCGTGTCTTCTTCTTCCCGGTCGTCGGGGACGTGTGCCTCCAAGAGCAAGCTGGCTGTTTCGCGGCAATTCGATGTGACTACACTACCACGCCGGAGAGTGCTGAGAACTCTCTCAACTCGGAGTTTCTTCGCCTGGTACTTGTATACGGTGCTCCAGGGCCCCGAGTTTCCGTTCGACGTAACAAATCGTCGCCAGCTTTCGAGCTTCGTCCGCTTCACCGTCCTACTGTATTCCCGCAAAGAAGAACGGTACTCTAGCAGTTTTGCCCGGCGGGCGGCTTCGTCTCTTTCCCTCTGGAAGGCACGACGTAGACGATACACGTGCTTTTTCTTTTTGGTTAACTCGCGAGTCCACCACGGGTTGGACTTTCTAAATACGCGTTTACGTGGCATCGACGCGGCGCAGGCGTCAGTAATGACGCCTGTGAGCGTTTCCGCCATCTTCTCGACGTCTTCCATAGAGTCGAGCCGGAGGGCCTCAAGCCTCGATCTAGATAGATCGGCTAGGCGACCGCAGTAGCGCTCCCAATCGGCCCGACGAGTGTCGAACCGAGTGCTCGCACCACCCCGATCCGCCGCTTTGGCTCTCGGTACCCTCAGCCCGATATCTATGGCGTTGTGATCGCTATTGGCCCAGCCGCACCTTACCTTCCAGCCCCTGACGAAAGGGAGCATGGATGGCGACGCCAGGGTTACATCGATGAAAGACTCACCCCTCGTCGACCAATAGGTGGGCGGCTGCCGAGCGTCATTCACAACTTCCATGCCAAACGATCGGATGAGCGCTTCGAACATCGCACCTCTTTCGTCTGTTCTCTGTGGCCCCCAGAGTGACGACCGAGCGTTGGCATCTACCGACACTATGAGTCTCTTCCCCCTCAGAGACTGAAACACCATCTCGAGGTGTCTGAGGTGCTCCTCGATTTCGTCGCTATACTGGAAATAGCATGATGCGACGTATATCGAGAAGCCGGGCGCTAGCACTTCTGCACACACACAGTGTTCCGTGCTTAGCTGCGAGACAAAAACCATCTCGAAGCGAGGGTTGCACACGGCAACCGCAGCCCACGGGAATTGTGAACTGACGGCCGCCACCCTCGCCCCGATCCCTAGTCCACTAACGGTGTGGCTCGTGCCCGAAGAACTGACGTATGGTTCCTGCAACAGCAGGACGTCTAAGTGCTTCGAGGCTACGAGCTGACGCACCTCGCCTGCAACTGTAGCTGAATGTTGCATGTTCAGCTGCAGTATCCTAATACCCGTGGTCTCGATAACGGACGGTGACGTCGTCGTCGACGTCGGTACGGTCGCGGACGCGGACGCGGGCGCAGTGGGGTTGTGGGGGGACGCGGTCGCGGAGGGAGGGTTCGCGGAGCTATCGCTTGATTTTATTTTTGTTCCTATCACAGACTCAGCCGGAGATACCGGATCCGACCTGAGTCTCGCGTCGCACTTCGTGATTCGTATCTGGACAGCGCGAAGGCTGATACCTAGAGGCCGCGCCAGAGTCGTGTGAGCAGAAGCACACCCGGTCGCGGCTTGGCGATGATGCCGAGGAGCGGCCGTCATCGAGCGCGTTACCGGGCGGCTTCGTTGCTCGACAATGGGGCCAACACCTGGGGGCGAGGTCTCGGGCCGAAGGATGTTCGCCCGCCTTGACCTATTCATCGCCACGATGACTCCTCCCGATCCTGCCCTCACCCGGAGATCCGAATGGAGGGCTATTTTACCTCCGGAGTATTTAGGATCGAATGAAGCCATCATGAAATTTGCGAAATTAGGGGGGGGGTGATGCTTCATACATGGAGTGAAGGTGGGGTCGTCACTCCCCATCGGCGCGCATCACACGCCGCTCTGCCTCTTGGTGCTTTCTCACGTATCGGGACGGTGGGGTCGTTACTCCCCAACAGCGCGCACCGGCGCTGCCCTGCCGGGGCCGCGGTCTCCTGGTGCAAAACACCGGGAGACTCACGCGAGAGCCATAAAGTTCGAGGGTGATGCTTCATACGTGGAGTGGAGGTGGGGTCGTCACTCCCCATCGGCGCGCATCACACGCCGCTCTGCCTCTTGGTGCTTTCTCACGAATCGGGAAGGTGGGGTCGTTACTCCCCAACAGCGCGCACCGGCGCTGCCCTGCCTGGGCCGCGGTCTCCTGGTGCAAAACACCGGGAGACTCACGCGAGAGCCATGAAATTCGAGGGTGATGCTTCATACGTGGCGTGAAGGTGGGGTCGTCACTCCCCATCGGCGCGCATCACACGCCGCTCTGCCTCTTGGTGCTTTCTCACGAATCGGGAAGGTGGGGTCGTTACTCCCCAACAGCGCGCACCGACGCTGCCCTGCCGGGGTGCACCTGAGTTCCGCAGTGAGCACTGCGGACGGTACACGGTAGGTGGGAACTCGTTGAGCTGGTATGCTGAACGAGTTTCCGGGTAATAGAGGTAAGTCGTCCTTGGACGATGTGCGGAGTCTCGACTTCGAAATAGGGTATCCACTGGTCGACCGTCCGAGCGTTCGATACGCTCGGTTGGTCGACTGGGACCCATGCGATGACCGATCCGTGGGTCGGCCACCTGATTGTTTAGACTAGTGCATTTTTGCCCTTTTCGAGACTCGACGGGAGACTGTTTGGTCTCCCAGCCTTAGCCAAATGCGAGCCAGGCCGTAGTCGCGCAAATACCTTGAGGAGTGATCGGCCGGAAGTCGACAAACTGCCTGTTAACTGACATCTAGACGTGCTCGCCCTTTACGTTTTTGTGGGGCCTCGTCTAGCTGACAAGACGAATCCCCTGCGCAATTTTCGAGTTTTTCGTGCTCGAGGTCTCACTAGACACTCGAGACACAGATGCCAGGGGCTAGTTGCCTGCTTACGTCGACAGGATGAGTTTATCAGGTCACTGAGTGCCCACTTCTACTGAATTTTTCACCATCACTCACCGTTCCTGTTTCGGCGGCTGACTAGACCGACCACTCTTCAGCTTCGGAGGGTGGGGTCGCCACTCCCCAACGGTGTGCACGATCACCGTTCCGTGCCCGGCCGATAGGGACAGAATTGGGAATCTCGTTAATCCATTCATGCGCGTCACTAATTAGATGACGAGGCATTTGGCTACCTTAAGAGAGTCATAGTTACTCCCGCCGTTTACCCGCGCTTTTTTGAATTTCTTCACGTTGACATTCAGAGCACTGGGCAGAAATCACATTGCGTCAACACCCTTGGGGGCCATCGCAATGCTTTGTTTTAATTAGACAGTCGGATTCCCCTAGTCCGTGCCAGTTCTGAGCCGAGCGTTGAATGGCGGCCGAAGAGGACGACAAGATACGGCGAACCGCCTCTGAAGCCTCGCAGCAAGGAAGATCCGTGGGAGGCCAAGGCACGGGACCGAGCT
>CAXAJV010001208.1:7500-12500 GCA_963969225.1 Xylocopa violacea | reverse complement strand
GGTCGTCTCTACGTGAAACACGAAATTCGTTCGTGCCGTGAAGCCGCTTTTTTTTTTTTTGCACTGCGAGACACGTTAAGGAACCCGCGTCTATTTGGTCAGAGAGAAGGTATTATAAATCCCGTTTTCTTTCGGGAAAACGGGAAAAAAAAAAAATTCGACAACATACAAGAGAGATGATTACGGAGCTTCGACGCACGGGGACGGCAGACGACGAAAAGAACTTTCGTCGTCTCCGACGCAGCGATCCTTTCATTTACCGCTCGATTACCACAAAACTCCGCCGTTCTTCTCGGCGAAGCGTTTTGCGCACCGCGCCAATGTCATTCGTGTCGGTTCTCGGATTCGTAATGCATACGAGACGCTCGCTGGACAACCAAGTTGCCGGCGATTTTTAACATCCGTCCTCTCTTATCGTAGCTATGAACGATTATAAATAATTCCAGCGGTTCCACCTTCCGCGCGTAACACGCAGAGATCGAAACGGAGCGGCTCCTTTTCCCCGATTTATCACCCTGATCCGTCGGAACGACGGATAGGCCGAGTTGGAGCGCGCCCACGCGAATCTCTCTGCTGCGTGGAACGGGAAATAAAAAAAAAAAGGAACGCACGCGTGGAATTACATAACCAAGCTGCGCTTTCCGGGGACTGGATGACCGGCTTTTTGATCGCGCGGTCCCGTCTCGACAACGAAGACATGGGGTGACCAACAACTTGTGGCACCGAGCAGCACCTCGTCGAAGTATAACTTCGAGCCTCGCCAATGGGGTGGGCACAATCTCTTCCCGTATCTACTTCTCTAAACGACTCTCCTCGTTGCGCGTGGCGTTACCGATTCGAGTTCTGTGCTTCGGAATCTGCGGACGCGCGTCACAGGCCAGAAACGTTACAATCGACCATATATATATATATACCAAATGTTCCGATCGACACCGGGCTGACAGACAGAGGCAGCACACCGAGGACGCACGGTAAATTCGAGTCTCGACGAACGTGGCTGGGGTCAGATTCGAACATCCCAAGATCATCAGCGTTCGAAGAGGAAATGCGTCCCCGTGCGCGCGTTTGTCTGTGGTCCCCGACAATCGACGGCATATGGAAATAAAATTCGAGATCGACTTCGGCAACGACGGCCTATATACATTGTATGTATTCGAGTGACGGTCCGCTCAATTTCTTCCTTACACAAAACATGGTATACGCGCACAACGCGCGGAGAGAGCAGAGAGAGAACGGGTTATTCTGATGATTGAACGCAACAACACCCTGGGGCTGTGCGAACTTCGAACGATCGGATGCGCATCATCGTCCCTCACGTTACGACGATGTCGCTCGCTCTCTCTTTCTTGCATATTCTCTTCTCTCTCTCGACCGAGTTCCCAACAATTCGATTCTCTCAGTCTTGCGGCAAAAGAAAAATTCATTTTAAACGACGTCGAGCGCGCGGCATATCAATCGTGCGTTAAAGAGACGCGCGAAGAGTGGTCATGGTGTGTGGCGGGTGTGCGAATTTGGAATACGGAACAAAATCGGCAGTCGAAACACGAAGCGGTTCCCCGTGGGCGGTCGTCCGGTTAAACGAACGACTCACGACGCCACGAAGAACTCGCGCGAGTCCGTGATCGACACCGTCGATTTCCGTGAACCCGTTTAACGCACGCCGCACGCGCGCACACGTTACACCAGTCGCATATAGTCTCGGGGCACGGCCACAGACGACTCGGACGAACGTCCAACGATCGCTCGTACGTCGCGTATCGCTCCTCTTTTTCCCTTTCGGTGCGCCCGAACTCAGAAACGTTCGTAAATGGAATTCGAATGAACGACGGCGGGCAGATTCGAGCACCGGAGAGAAAAGATTCGACGAAACGCAACGCAAGCAGTATTCTGGTTACGTGAACGACCCTCAGCTAGGCGTGGTCCAGGAATTGTATCCGTGGACCGCAATGTGCGTTCGAAATGTCGATGTTCATGTGTCCTGCAGTTCACACGTTGACGCGCAATTAGCTGCGTTCTTCATCGACCCACGAGCCAAGTGATCCACCGTTCAGGGTAATCGTATATGTATATTTTTTATTAATTGTTAAGTCTCTTCGTACTAAGTTTCGAACAAGTCGAGACCCAAACGTCTCCGGCGAAGGAGACGCGGGCGTCGCCCGAATTCTCGGCGACACGATACCGTCCTACGGATGAAACGGACACGCCTGTTTCAGGGTGTTTAGGATACATCCTTTCGGATTCACGCCAGTGTGCCACGCGTCCAGGTAGATAAAATTTTTCGAAAATTCGTTAGGACTCTTCTTCGCGCGTATCGCGCAGACCCTCGAGGCGGTCCCCCCTTCCTCCCGACAACACGAAGCGAGCTTGTAAAATTCGATCTCGCAACGGCGGGTTTATTAAGGGACTCTCGACAACGAGGAAGAATACGCAAACGCGAATATATCGTCGTCCCCTCTGAACGAATGGCACGTGGAAGTGAATACAAAAAAAAAAAAAAAAGAAAGATATCCAACACCCAGCGGCGTATTGCTTTCGAGAAGTTGACGACGTTCGTACAGGTAAGTCGTAAAATATCGATGGGACTCGCCGTGAAACCTCGAAGCGGTCTATAATTTTACCCACCCGACAACACGAAGCGAGCATAAAAAATTATTCGATCTCGCAACGGCGGGTGTGTTTCCAGACTCGCGACAACGAGGCTTCGCTCGGCGAAGCGGTCCCCTCTGAACGAACGACACGATCAAAACCCGAACACAGGTGCGTGGTACAAGTTCCTCAAATTCCACGATCCACTGCACGATCTGTGCTTCAGAGCTCAGGTGATAAAAAAAAAAAAAAATTCGTTGGGACTCGGCCGCCAAAGCCTCGAGCGGTCTACCGTTTTTCCCCGGCAACACGAAGCGAGTATAAATTATTCGATCTCGCAACGGCCGGTTTCTCAGACTCTCGACAACGAGGCTATGGCAAAAAGCAAGTCCCCTCTGAGCTTGCAGCACAATTGTGAAACGGGAAAACGAACAAGTACCAGCGGCGTATTGCTTTCACGCAGAGACGCAAAATAATGGTACACACTCGACCTGTCGAATATGCAAAGTCGACGACATAACTTACCGTTCGGGTAAGAAAAATTCGTTAGGACTCGTCGGTTAACAACACCAACACCTCGAGCGCGGTCTGTATAATTTTATTTACCCGACAACACGAAGCGAGCATAATAAATGAGATTCGATCTCGCAACGGCGGGTTCATTATACAGACTCTAATCGCCAACGAGGCTTGGCCCGACGAATCGTCCCCTCCGAACGGAACGGTACGATCGACATTAACACAACCAGGGTACGCGGCGCGACACCACGCTCTTAACGAATTCGAAGTCGACGACGATCGTCGTTCGGGTAAAGATTCGTTGGGACTCGCCGTCGTACACAGCCTCGAGGCGGTCTGTTTCACCCGACAACGCGAAGCGAGCATAATATTGTTCGATCTCGCAACGGCACGGGTTTTCACAGACTCTCGACAACGAGGCTTGGCGGCGACGAATCGTCCCCTCCGAACGGAACGGTACGATCGACTAAAACAGGATACGCGCGACACACGCTCTTAAAGGAATTCGAAGTCGACGACGGCGCGTCCGTTCGGGTGAAGATTCGTTGGGACTCGCCGCACGCGCAGCCTCTGAGCGGTCCAATTTAACCTGCGACACGAAGCGAGCATAAAATGGTTCGATCTCGCAACGGCAACGGGTTTTCATAGACTCTATGAGAGCGAGGCTTGGCGGCGACGAATCGTCCCCTCCGAACGGAACGGTACGATCGACTAAAACAGGATACGCGCGACACACGCTCTTAAAAGAAATCGAAGTCGACGACGGCGCGTCCGTTCGGGTGAATGATTCGTTGGGACTCGCCGCACGCGCAGCCTCTGAGCGGTCCAATTTAACCTGCGACACGAAGCGAGCATAAAATTGTTCGATCTCGCAACGGCAACGGGTTTTCAGACACTCAACAACGAGGCTTGGCGGCGACGAATCGTCCCCTCCGAACGAAACGGTACGGTACGATCGACTGGTATAAAAGAGCGGGCGACACACGATCCTGCGAATTCGAGATCGACGACGGTACACGTTCATCGTTCGGGTGAAGATTCGTTGGGACTCGCCGCGCGCGCAGCCTCGAAGCGGTCCAATTTAACCTGCGACACGAAGCGAGCATAAAATTGTTCGATCTCGCAACGGCACGGGTTTTCACAGACTCTCGACAACGAGGCTTGGCGGCGACGAATCGTCCCCTCCGAACGAAACGGTACGGTACGATCGACTGGTATAAAAGAGCGGGCGACACACGATCCTGCGAATTCGAGGTCGACGACGGTACAACACGTTCATCGTTCGGGTGAAGATTCGTTGGGACTCGCCGCGCGCGCAGCCTCGAAGCGGTCCAATTTAACCTGCGACACGAAGCGAGCATAAAATTGTTCGATCTCGCAACGGCACGGGTTTTCTCAGACTCTCGACAACGAGGCTTGGCGGCGACGAATCGTCCCCTCCGAACGAAACGGTACGGTACGATCGACTGGTATAAAAGAGCGGGCGACGCGATCCTACGAATTCGAGGTCTACGACGGTACACACGTTCGTCGTTCGGGTAAAGATTCGTTGGGACTCGCCGTCGTACACAGCCTCGAGGCGGTCCGTTTCACCCGACAACACGAAGCGAGCATAAAGTTGTTCGAGCTCGCAACGGCACGGGTTTTCACAGACTCTCGACAACGAGGCTTGGCGGCGACGAATCGTCCCCTCCGAACGAAACGGTACGGTACGGTACGATCGACCTGATCGTAGAGAGCGGTCGCGGTGGCACGACCCTGCGAGAATTCGAGGTCGACGACGATCGTTGTTCGTCGTTCGGGTAAAGATTCGTTGGGACTCGTCGCCGTACACCCTCGAGGCGGTCTGTTTAGCCCGGCAACGCGAAGCGAGCATAAAATTGTTCGATCTCGCA
>CAXAJV010001208.1:0-2500 GCA_963969225.1 Xylocopa violacea | reverse complement strand
CTGCTGTAACTTAGTCGCGCGGAGGCGCAAGTATAAAGTGCTATTAACGTTGAACTTTTATGAACGGAAATTGTTTAAACATAATGAATATATACGGAAAAACATATTTCTAGAATATAACGAATTTTAATCGATTTTAACATTGAAAAAACGCAGTTATAAAATACGAAGTCAACGAAAAACACGAAAAATCGAAAATCTGACACGTACAAATGAATTCTACAATCAAATTAATCGATATTACGAAAAAAAAACCAAGCGTTTATATAAAAAAATTACCGATAAATTGACAAAAACCGCCAGTCGTGTCGGTTTCGGGAGACTAAAAATTATAAATTCGACTAAACAATGCGCTAATAAATTCAATCAATAGCTTTCAATAAGGTTTCTGCAAAAAAATTGTTAGGTCAACGGTTTAATTTACGAGAAAATAGCGAAAAACCGCCGATCGTGTCGCTTCCGACCTCTCGTTGCGAATATTTTCTAAGTTCCCCGTCGTGTCGCTTCCGACCGCTCGGCGCGAATATTTTCTAAGTTCCCCGTCGTGTCGCTTCCGACCGCTCGGCGCGAATATTTTCTAAGTTCCCCGCCGTGTCGCTTCCGACCGCTCGGCGCGAATATTTTCTAAGTTCCCGGTCATGTCGCTTCCGACCTCTCGGTGGGAATATTTTACAATTTCACGGTCATGTCGCTTCCGACCTCTCGGTGGGAATATTTTACAATTTCACGGTCATGTCGCTTCCGACCTCTCGGTAGGAATATTTTTCAAATCTCCGGACGCATCGCTTCCTACATTTCGGTGAGGATATTTTTTACGTTTCTGAACGTATCGGTCCCGACCTCTTGGTGCGAATATATATATATTATATATATATATATATATATATATATATATATATAACATAATATAACCTAACCTAATACAACCTGATCGCACGGTGCGAATATTTTCAAAGTTCCCCGCCGTGTCGCTTCCGACCTCTCGGCGCGAATATTTTCAAAGTCCCCGGTCGTGTCGGTCCCGACCGCTCGGCGCGAATATTTTCTAAGTTCCCCGTCGTGTCGCTTCCGACCGCTCGGCGCGAATATTTTCTAAGTTCCCCGCCGTGTCGCTTCCGACCGCTCGGCGCGAATATTTTCTAAGTTCCCGGTCATGTCGCTTCCGACCTCTCGGTGGGAATATTTTACAATTTCACGGTCATGTCGCTTCCGACCTCTCGGTGGGAATATTTTACAATTTCACGGTCATGTCGCTTCCGACCTCTCGGTAGGAATATTTTTCAAATCTCCGGACGCATCGCTTCCTACATTTCGGTGAGGATATTTTTTACGTTTCTGAACGTATCGGTCCCGACCTCTTGGTGCGAATATTATATATATATATATATATATATATATATATATATATATATATATATATATATATATATATAACATAATATAACCTAACCTAATACAACCTGATCGCACGGTGCGAATATTTTCAAAGTTCCCCGCCGTGTCGCTTCCGACCTCTCGGCGCGAATATTTTCAAAGTCCCCGGTCGTGTCGGTCCCGACCGCTCGGCGCGAATATTTTCTAAGTTCCCCGTCGTGTCGCTTCCGACCGCTCGGCGCGAATATTTTCTAAGTTCCCCGCCGTGTCGCTTCCGACCGCTCGGCGCGAATATTTTCTAAGTTCCCGGTCATGTCGCTTCCGACCTCTCGGTGGGAATATTTTACAATTTTCACGGTCATGTCGCTTCCGACCTCTCGGTGGGAATATTTTACAATTTCACGGTCATGTCGCTTCCGACCTCTCGGTAGGAATATTTTTCAAATCTCCCGGACGCATCGCTTCCTACATTTCGGTGAGGATATTTTTTACGTTTCTGAACGTATCGGTCCCGACCTCTTGGTGCGAATATTATATATATATATATATATATATATATATATATATATATATATATAACATAATATAACCTAACCTAATACAACCTGATCGCACGGTGCGAATATTTTCAAAGTTCCCCGCCGTGTCGCTTCCGACCTCTCGGCGCGAATATTTTCAAAAGTCCCCGGTCGTGTCGGTCCCGACCGCTCGGCGCGAATATTTTCTAAGTTCCCCGTCGTGTCGCTTCCGACCGCTCGGCGCGAATATTTTCTAAGTTCCCCGCCGTGTCGCTTCCGACCGCTCGGCGCGAATATTTTCTAAGTTCCCGGTCATGTCGCTTCCGACCTCTCGGTGGGAATATTTTACAATTTCACGGTCATGTCGCTTCCGACCTCTCGGTGGGAATATTTTACAATTTCACGGTCATGTCGCTTCCGACCTCTCGGTAGGAATATTTTTCAAATCTCCGGACGCATCGCTTCCTACATTTCGGTGAGGATATTTTTTACGTTTCTGAACGTATCGGTCCCGACCTCTTGGTGCGAATATTATATATATATATATATATATATATATATATATATATATATAACATAATATAACCTAACACTCTGAGATAGCGCGT
>CAXAJV010001207.1:67500-73451 GCA_963969225.1 Xylocopa violacea | reverse complement strand
ACAGCTGGCCAGGCCCGGCGCCGGCACATAGTCCGTACCACCGGGTAGTCTGACCGAGCTTGCGGCGGGCTAGACGCACATACATTCGAGAATGGATTGGTTGCGGCCCGATACCGTGCGAGTACCGTCGTGCAGCCGGCCGGGCGACCGAGGGTTTGTCGCGTGCGCAAGATTGCGACGCCACAGGCTTCCCACTCGGGCCGTAGACCGACGCGCAACGGGTCGCGACGTTCTACTAGGGGAGAAGTGCACGACTACATCACCGGAACGTTCGCCGATGGCGGTGTGCCCTCGCCGTGGAACCGCAAGGGTCCACCGGGGCATCGCGCACCATCGGGAGCCAGTCTCGTCGTCGATGAATCTCTCCATTCGATCTTTTGGGTTTCTCAGGTTTACCCCTGAACGGTTTCACGTACTCTTGAACTCTCTCTTCAAAGTTCTTTTCAACTTTCCCTCACGGTACTTGTTCGCTATCGGTCTCGTGGTCGTATTTAGCCTTAGATGGAGTTTACCACCCACTTAGGGCTGCACTCTCAAGCAACCCGACTCTAAGGAGAGATCCTCCCGAGACGCGTTCCGGTCTCTACGGGCCTGGCACCCTCTGTGGGTAAATGGCCCCATTCAAGATGGACTTGGACGCGATTCGATGTCTCGGGATAAACGGATCCTCCCGAACACTACATTTCCCAGCGGCGGAACCGCGGGATTCAGTGCTGGGCTCATTCCTGTTCGCTCGCAGCTACTAAGGAAATCCTGGTTAGTTTCTTTTCCTCCGCTTAGTAATATGCTTAAATTCAGCGGGTAATCTCACCTAATCTGAGGTCGTCTCTACGTGAAACACGAAATTCGTTCGTGCCGTGAAGCCGCTTTTTTTTTTGCACTGCGAGACACGTTAAGGAACCCGCGTCTATTTGGTCAGAGAGAAGGTATTATAAATCCCGTTTTCTTTCGGGAAAACGGGAAAAAAAAAAATTCGACAACATACAAGAGAGATGATTACGGAGCTTCGACGCACGGGGACGGCAGACGACGAAAAGAACTTTCGTCGTCTCCGACGCAGCGATCCTTTCATTTACCGCTCGATTACCACAAAACTCCGCCGTTCTTCTCGGCGAAGCGTTTTGCGCACCGCGCCAATGTCATTCGTGTCGGTTCTCGGATTCGTAATGCATACGAGACCCTCGCTGGACAACCAAGTTGCCGGCGATTTTTAACATCCGTCCTCTCTTATCGTAGCTATGAACGATTATAAATAATTCCAGCGGTTCCACCTTCCGCGCGTAACACGCAGAGATCGAAACGGAGCGGCTCCTTTTCCCCGATTTATCACCCTGATCCGTCGGAACGACGGATAGGCCGAGTTGGAGCGCGCCCACGCGAATCTCTCTGCTGCGTGGAACGGGAAATAAAAAAAAAAAGGAACGCACGCGTGGAATTACATAACCAAGCTGCGCTTTCCGGGGACTGGATGACCGGCTTTTTGATCGCGCGGTCCCGTCTCGACAACGAAGACATGGGGTGACCAACAACTTGTGGCACCGAGCAGCACCTCGTCGAAGTATAACTTCGAGCCTCGCCAATGGGGTGGGCACAATCTCTTCCCGTATCTACTTCTCTAAACGACTCTCCTCGTTGCGCGTGGCGTTACCGATTCGAGTTCTGTGCTTCGGAATCTGCGGACGCGCGTCACAGGCCAGAAACGTTACAATCGACCATATATATATATATATACCAAATGTTCCGATCGACACCGGGCTGACAGACAGAGGCAGCACACCGAGGACGCACGGTAAATTCGAGTCTCGACGAACGTGGCTGGGGTCAGATTCGAACATCCCAAGATCATCAGCGTTCGAAGAGGAAATGCGTCCCCGTGCGCGCGTTTGTCTGTGGTCCCCGACAATCGACGGCATATGGAAATAAAATTCGAGATCGACTTCGGCAACGACGGCCTATATACATTGTATGTATTCGAGTGACGGTCCGCTCAATTTCTTCCTTACACAAAACATGGTATACGCGCACAACGCGCGGAGAGAGCAGAGAGAGAACGGGTTATTCTGATGATTGAACGCAACAACACCCTGGGGCTGTGCGAACTTCGAACGATCGGATGCGCATCATCGTCCCTCACGTTACGACGATGTCGCTCGCTCTCTCTTTCTTGTATATTCTCTTCTCTCTCTCGACCGAGTTCCCAACAATTCGATTCTCTCAGTCTTGCGGCAAAAGAAAAATTCATTTTAAACGACGTCGAGCGCGCGGCATATCAATCGTGCGTTAAAGAGACGCGCGAAGAGTGGTCATGGTGTGTGGCGGGTGTGCGAATTTGGAATACGGAACAAAATCGGCAGTCGAAACACGAAGCGGTTCCCCGTGGGCGGTCGTCCGGTTAAACGAACGACTCACGACGCCACGAAGAACTCGCGCGAGTCCGTGATCGACACCGTCGATTTCCGTGAACCCGTTTAACGCACGCCGCACGCGCGCACACGTTACACCAGTCGCATATAGTCTCGGGGCACGGCCACAGACGACTCGGACGAACGTCCAACGATCGCTCGTACGTCGCGTATCGCTCCTCTTTTTCCCTTTCGGTGCGCCCGAACTCAGAAACGTTCGTAAATGGAATTCGAATGAACGACGGCGGGCAGATTCGAGCACCGGAGAGAAAAGATTCGACGAAACGCAACGCAAGCAGTATTCTGGTTACGTGAACGACCCTCAGCTAGGCGTGGTCCAGGAATTGTATCCGTGGACCGCAATGTGCGTTCGAAATGTCGATGTTCATGTGTCCTGCAGTTCACACGTTGACGCGCAATTAGCTGCGTTCTTCATCGACCCACGAGCCAAGTGATCCACCGTTCAGGGTAATCGTATATGTATATTTTTTATTAATTGTTAAGTCTCTTCGTACTAAGTTTCGAACAAGTCGAGACCCAAACGTCTCCGGCGAAGGAGACGCGGGCGTCGCCCGAATTCTCGGCGACACGATACCGTCCTACGGATGAAACGGACACGCCTGTTTCAGGGTGTTTAGGATACATCCTTTCGGATTCACGCCAGTGTGCCACGCGTCCAGGTAGATAAAATTTTTCGAAAATTCGTTAGGACTCTTCTTCGCGCGTATCGCGCAGACCCTCGAGGCGGTCCCCCCTTCCTCCCGACAACACGAAGCGAGCTTGTAAAATTCGATCTCGCAACGGCGGGTTTATTAAGGGACTCTCGACAACGAGGAAGAATACGCAAACGCGAATATATCGTCGTCCCCTCTGAACGAATGGCACGTGGAAGTGAATACAAAAAAAAAAAAAAAGAAAGATATCCAACACCCAGCGGCGTATTGCTTTCGAGAAGTTGACGACGTTCGTACAGGTAAGTCGTAAAATATCGATGGGACTCGCCGTGAAACCTCGAAGCGGTCTATAATTTTACCCACCCGACAACACGAAGCGAGCATAAAAAATTATTCGATCTCGCAACGGCGGGTGTGTTTCCAGACTCGCGACAACGAGGCTTCGCTCGGCGAAGCGGTCCCCTCTGAACGAACGACACGATCAAAACCCGAACACAGGTGCGTGGTACAAGTTCCTCAAATTCCACGATCCACTGCACGATCTGTGCTTCAGAGCTCAGGTGATAAAAAAAAAAAAAAAATTCGTTGGGACTCGGCCGCCAAAGCCTCGAGCGGTCTACCGTTTTTCCCCGGCAACACGAAGCGAGTATAAATTATTCGATCTCGCAACGGCCGGTTTCTCAGACTCGCGACAACGAGGCTATGGCAAAAAGCAAGTCCCCTCTGAGCTTGCAGCACAATTGTGAAACGGGAAAACGAACAAGTACCAGCGGCGTATTGCTTTCACGCAGAGACGCAAAATAATGGTACACACTCGACCTGTCGAATATGCAAAGTCGACGACATAACTTACCGTTCGGGTAAGAAAAATTCGTTAGGACTCGTCGGTTAACAACACCAACACCTCGAGCGCGGTCTGTATAATTTTATTTACCCGACAACACGAAGCGAGCATAATAAATGAGATTCGATCTCGCAACGGCGGGTTCATTATACAGACCCTAATCGCCAACGAGGCTTGGCCCGACGAATCGTCCCCTCCGAACGGAACGGTACGATCGACATTAACACAACCAGGGTACGCGGCGCGACACCACGCTCTTAACGAATTCGAAGTCGACGACGATCGTCGTTCGGGTAAAGATTCGTTGGGACTCGCCGTCGTACACAGCCTCGAGGCGGTCTGTTTCACCCGACAACGCGAAGCGAGCATAATATTGTTCGATCTCGCAACGGCACGGGTTTTCACAGACTCTCGACAACGAGGCTTGGCGGCGACGAATCGTCCCCTCCGAACGGAACGGTACGATCGACTAAAACAGGATACGCGCGACACACGCTCTTAAAGGAATTCGAAGTCGACGACGGCGCGTCCGTTCGGGTGAATGATTCGTTGGGACTCGCCGCACGCGCAGCCTCTGAGCGGTCCAATTTAACCTGCGACACGAAGCGAGCATAAAATTGTTCGATCTCGCAACGGCAACGGGTTTTCATAGACTCTATGAGAGCGAGGCTTGGCGGCGACGAATCGTCCCCTCCGAACGGAACGGTACGATCGACTAAAACAGGATACGCGCGACACACGCTCTTAAAGGAATTCGAAGTCGACGACGGCGCGTCCGTTCGGGTGAATGATTCGTTGGGACTCGCCGCACGCGCAGCCTCTGAGCGGTCCAATTTAACCTGCGACACGAAGCGAGCATAAAATTGTTCGATCTCGCAACGGCAACGGGTTTTCAGACACTCAACAACGAGGCTTGGCGGCGACGAATCGTCCCCTCCGAACGAAACGGTACGGTACGATCGACTGGTATAAAAGAGCGGGCGACACACGATCCTGCGAATTCGAGATCGACGACGGTACAACACGTTCATCGTTCGGGTGAAGATTCGTTGGGACTCGCCGCGCGCGCAGCCTCGAAGCGGTCCAATTTAACCTGCGACACGAAGCGAGCATAAAATTGTTCGATCTCGCAACGGCACGGGTTTTCACAGACTCTCGACAACGAGGCTTGGCGGCGACGAATCGTCCCCTCCGAACGAAACGGTACGGTACGATCGACTGGTATAAAAGAGCGGGCGACACACGATCCTGCGAATTCGAGGTCGACGACGGTACAACACGTTCATCGTTCGGGTGAAGATTCGTTGGGACTCGCCGCGCGCGCAGCCTCGAAGCGGTCCAATTTAACCTGCGACACGAAGCGAGCATAAAATTGTTCGATCTCGCAACGGCACGGGTTTTCACAGACTCTCGACAACGAGGCTTGGCGGCGACGAATCGTCCCCTCCGAACGAAACGGTACGGTACGATCGACTGGTATAAAAGAGCGGGCGACGCGATCCTACGAATTCGAGGTCGACGACGGTACACACGTTCGTCGTTCGGGTAAAGATTCGTTGGGACTCGCCGTCGTACACAGCCTCGAGGCGGTCCGTTTCACCCGACAACACGAAGCGAGCATAAAGTTGTTCGAGCTCGCAACGGCACGGGTTTTCACAGACTCTCGACAACGAGGCTTGGCGGCGACGAATCGTCCCCTCCGAACGAAACGGTACGGTACGATCGACCTGATCGTAGAGAGCGGTCGCGGTGGCACGACCCTGCGAGAATTCGAGGTCGACGACGATCGTTGTTCGTCGTTCGGGTAAAGATTCGTTGGGACTCGTCGCCGTACACCCTCGAGGCGGTCTGTTTAGCCCGGCAACGCGAAGCGAGCATAAAATTGTTCGATCTCGCAACGGCAGGGGTTTACCCAGACTCTCGACAACGGGGCTTGGCGGCGACGAATCGTCCCCTCCGAACGGAACGGTACGACGATCGACTGTTTTTACAGGAGGCGCGCGCGCGCGCGCGCTCGTCTCGATCCTTCAA
>CAXAJV010001207.1:20000-62500 GCA_963969225.1 Xylocopa violacea | reverse complement strand
AATTTTAATCGATTTTAACATTGAAAAAACGCAGTTATAAAATACGAAGTCAACGAAAAACACGAAAAATCGAAAATCTGACACGTACAAATGAATTCTACAATCAAATTAATCGATATTACGAAAAAAAAACCAAGCGTTTATATAAAAAAATTACCGATAAATTGACAAAAACCGCCAGTCGTGTCGGTTTCGGGAGACTAAAAATTATAAATTCGACTAAACAATGCGCTAATAAATTCAATCAATAGCTTTCAATAAGGTTTCTGCAAAAAAATTGTTAGGTCAACGGTTTAATTTACGAGAAAATAGCGAAAAACCGCCGATCGTGTCGCTTCCGACCTCTCGTTGCGAATATTTTCTAAGTTCCCCGTCGTGTCGCTTCCGACCGCTCGGCGCGAATATTTTCTAAGTTCCCCGTCGTGTCGCTTCCGACCGCTCGGCGCGAATATTTTCTAAGTTCCCCGCCGTGTCGCTTCCGACCGCTCGGCGCGAATATTTTCTAAGTTCCCGGTCATGTCGCTTCCGACCTCTCGGTGGGAATATTTTACAATTTCACGGTCATGTCGCTTCCGACCTCTCGGTGGGAATATTTTACAATTTCACGGTCATGTCGCTTCCGACCTCTCGGTAGGAATATTTTTCAAATCTCCGGACGCATCGCTTCCTACATTTCGGTGAGGATATTTTTTACGTTTCTGAACGTATCGGTCCCGACCTCTTGGTGCGAATATTATATATATATATATATATATATATATATATACATATATATAACATAATATAACCTAACCTAATACAACCTGATCGCACGGTGCGAATATTTTCAAAGTTCCCCGCCGTGTCGCTTCCGACCTCTCGGCGCGAATATTTTCAAAGTCCCCGGTCGTGTCGGTCCCGACCGCTCGGCGCGAATATTTTCTAAGTTCCCCGCCGTGTCGCTTCCGACCGCTCGGCGCGAATATTTTCTAAGTTCCCCGCCGTGTCGCTTCCGACCGCTCGGCGCGAATATTTTCTAAGTTCCCGGTCATGTCGCTTCCGACCTCTCGGTGGGAATATTTTACAATTTCACGGTCATGTCGCTTCCGACCTCTCGGTGGGAATATTTTACAATTTCACGGTCATGTCGCTTCCGACCTCTCGGTAGGAATATTTTTCAAATCTCCGGACGCATCGCTTCCTACATTTCGGTGAGGATATTTTTTACGTTTCTGAACGTATCGGTCCCGACCTCTTGGTGCGAATATTATATATATATATATATATATATATATATATATATATATATATATATATATATATATATATATATATATATATATATATATATATACATATATATAACATAATATAACCTAACCTAATACAACCTGATCGCACGGTGCGAATATTTTCAAAGTTCCCCGCCGTGTCGCTTCCGACCTCTCGGCGCGAATATTTTCAAAGTCCCCGGTCGTGTCGGTCCCGACCGCTCGGCGCGAATATTTTCTAAGTTCCCCGCCGTGTCGCTTCCGACCGCTCGGCGCGAATATTTTCTAAGTTCCCCGCCGTGTCGCTTCCGACCGCTCGGCGCGAATATTTTACAATTTCACGGTCATGTCGCTTCCGACCTCTCGGTGGGAATATTTTACAATTTCACGGTCATGTCGCTTCCGACCTCTCGGTGGGAATATTTTACAATTTCACGGTCATGTCGCTTCCGACCTCTCGGTAGGAATATTTTTCAAATCTCCGGACGCATCGCTTCCTACATTTCGGTGAGGATATTTTTTACGTTTCTGAACGTATCGGTCCCGACCTCTTGGTGCGAATATTATATATATATATATATATATATATATATATATATATATATATATATATATATACATATATATAACATAATATAACCTAACCTAATACAACCTGATCGCACGGTGCGAATATTTTCAAAGTTCCCCGCCGTGTCGCTTCCGACCTCTCGGCGCGAATATTTTCAAAGTCCCCGGTCGTGTCGGTCCCGACCGCTCGGCGCGAATATTTTCTAAGTTCCCCGCCGTGTCGCTTCCGACCGCTCGGCGCGAATATTTTCTAAGTTCCCCGCCGTGTCGCTTCCGACCTCTCGGTGGGAATATTTTACAATTTCACGGTCATGTCGCTTCCGACCTCTCGGTGGGAATATTTTACAATTTCACGGTCATGTCGCTTCCGACCTCTCGGTGGGAATATTTTACAATTTCACGGTCATGTCGCTTCCGACCTCTCGGTAGGAATATTTTTCAAATCTCCGGACGCATCGCTTCCTACATTTCGGTGAGGATATTTTTTACGTTTCTGAACGTATCGGTCCCGACCTCTTGGTGCGAATATTATATATATATATATATATATATATATATATATATATATATATATATATATACATATATATAACATAATATAACCTAACCTAATACAACCTGATCGCACGGTGCGAATATTTTCAAAGTTCCCCGCCGTGTCGCTTCCGACCTCTCGGCGCGAATATTTTCAAAGTCCCCGGTCGTGTCGGTCCCGACCGCTCGGCGCGAATATTTTCTAAGTTCCCCGCCGTGTCGCTTCCGACCGCTCGGCGCGAATATTTTCTAAGTTCCCCGCCGTGTCGCTTCCGACCGCTCGGCGCGAATATTTTCTAAGTTCCCGGTCATGTCGCTTCCGACCTCTCGGTGGGAATATTTTACAATTTCACGGTCATGTCGCTTCCGACCTCTCGGTGGGAATATTTTACAATTTCACGGTCATGTCGCTTCCGACCTCTCGGTAGGAATATTTTTCAAATCTCCGGACGCATCGCTTCCTACATTTCGGTGAGGATATTTTTTACGTTTCTGAACGTATCGGTCCCGACCTCTTGGTGCGAATATTATATATATATATATATATATATATATATATATATATATATATATATATATATATATACATATATATAACATAATATAACCTAACCTAATACAACCTGATCGCACGGTGCGAATATTTTCAAAGTTCCCCGCCGTGTCGCTTCCGACCTCTCGGCGCGAATATTTTCAAAGTCCCCGGTCGTGTCGGTCCCGACCGCTCGGCGCGAATATTTTCTAAGTTCCCCGCCGTGTCGCTTCCGACCGCTCGGCGCGAATATTTTCTAAGTTCCCCGCCGTGTCGCTTCCGACCGCTCGGCGCGAATATTTTCTAAGTTCCCCGCCGTGTCGCTTCCGACCTCTCGGTGGGAATATTTTACAATTTCACGGTCATGTCGCTTCCGACCTCTCGGTGGGAATATTTTACAATTTCACGGTCATGTCGCTTCCGACCTCTCGGTGGGAATATTTTACAATTTCACGGTCATGTCGCTTCCGACCTCTCGGTAGGAATATTTTTCAAATCTCCGGACGCATCGCTTCCTACATTTCGGTGAGGATATTTTTTACGTTTCTGAACGTATCGGTCCCGACCTCTTGGTGCGAATATTATATATATATATATATATATATATATATATATATATATATATATATATATATATATATAACATAATATAACCTAACCTAATACAACCTGATCGCACGGTGCGAATATTTTCAAAGTTCCCCGCCGTGTCGCTTCCGACCGCTCGGCGCGAATATTTTCTAAGTTCCCGGTCATGTCGCTTCCGACCTCTCGGTGGGAATATTTTACAATTTCACGGTCATGTCGCTTCCGACCTCTCGGTGGGAATATTTTACAATTTCACGGTCATGTCGCTTCCGACCTCTCGGTAGGAATATTTTTCAAATCTCCGGACGCATCGCTTCCTACATTTCGGTGAGGATATTTTTTACGTTTCTGAACGTATCGGTCCCGACCTCTTGGTGCGAATATTATATATATATATATATATATATATATATATATATATATATATACATATATATAACATAATATAACCTAACCTAATACAACCTGATCGCACGGTGCGAATATTTTCAAAGTTCCCCGCCGTGTCGCTTCCGACCTCTCGGCGCGAATATTTTCAAAGTCCCCGGTCGTGTCGGTCCCGACCGCTCGGCGCGAATATTTTCTAAGTTCCCCGCCGTGTCGCTTCCGACCGCTCGGCGCGAATATTTTCTAAGTTCCCCGCCGTGTCGCTTCCGACCGCTCGGCGCGAATATTTTCTAAGTTCCCCGCCGTGTCGCTTCCGACCTCTCGGTGGGAATATTTTACAATTTCACGGTCATGTCGCTTCCGACCTCTCGGTGGGAATATTTTACAATTTCACGGTCATGTCGCTTCCGACCTCTCGGTGGGAATATTTTACAATTTCACGGTCATGTCGCTTCCGACCTCTCGGTAGGAATATTTTTCAAATCTCCGGACGCATCGCTTCCTACATTTCGGTGAGGATATTTTTTACGTTTCTGAACGTATCGGTCCCGACCTCTTGGTGCGAATATTATATATATATATATATATATATATATATATATATATATATATATATAACATAATATAACCTAACCTAATACAACCTGATCGCACGGTGCGAATATTTTCAAAGTTCCCCGCCGTGTCGCTTCCGACCTCTCGGTAGGAATATTTTTCAAATCTCCGGACGCATCGCTTCCTACATTTCGGTGAGGATATTTTTTACGTTTCTGAACGTATCGGTCCCGACCTCTTGGTGCGAATATTATATATATATATATATATATATATATATATATATATATATATATATACATATATATAACATAATATAACCTAACCTAATACAACCTGATCGCACGGTGCGAATATTTTCAAAGTTCCCCGCCGTGTCGCTTCCGACCTCTCGGCGCGAATATTTTCTAAGTTCCCCGTCGTGTCGCTTCCGACCGCTCGGCGCGAATATTTTCTAAGTTCCCCGTCGTGTCGCTTCCGACCGCTCGGCGCGAATATTTTCTAAGTTCCCCGCCGTGTCGCTTCCGACCGCTCGGCGCGAATATTTTCTAAGTTCCCGGTCATGTCGCTTCCGACCTCTCGGTGGGAATATTTTACAATTTCACGGTCATGTCGCTTCCGACCTCTCGGTGGGAATATTTTACAATTTCACGGTCATGTCGCTTCCGACCTCTCGGTAGGAATATTTTTCAAATCTCCGGACGCATCGCTTCCTACATTTCGGTGAGGATATTTTTTACGTTTCTGAACGTATCGGTCCCGACCTCTTGGTGCGAATATTATATATATATATATATATATATATATATATATATATATATATATATATATATATACATATATATAACATAATATAACCTAACCTAATACAACCTGATCGCACGGTGCGAATATTTTCAAAGTTCCCCGCCGTGTCGCTTCCGACCTCTCGGCGCGAATATTTTCAAAGTCCCCGGTCGTGTCGGTCCCGACCGCTCGGCGCGAATATTTTCTAAGTTCCCCGCCGTGTCGCTTCCGACCGCTCGGCGCGAATATTTTCTAAGTTCCCCGCCGTGTCGCTTCCGACCGCTCGGCGCGAATATTTTCTAAGTTCCCGGTCATGTCGCTTCCGACCTCTCGGTGGGAATATTTTACAATTTCACGGTCATGTCGCTTCCGACCTCTCGGTGGGAATATTTTACAATTTCACGGTCATGTCGCTTCCGACCTCTCGGTAGGAATATTTTTCAAATCTCCGGACGCATCGCTTCCTACATTTCGGTGAGGATATTTTTTACGTTTCTGAACGTATCGGTCCCGACCTCTTGGTGCGAATATTATATATATATATATATATATATATATATATATATATATATATATATATATATATATACATATATATAACATAATATAACCTAACCTAATACAACCTGATCGCACGGTGCGAATATTTTCAAAGTTCCCCGCCGTGTCGCTTCCGACCTCTCGGCGCGAATATTTTCAAAGTCCCCGGTCGTGTCGGTCCCGACCGCTCGGCGCGAATATTTTCTAAGTTCCCCGCCGTGTCGCTTCCGACCGCTCGGCGCGAATATTTTCTAAGTTCCCCGCCGTGTCGCTTCCGACCGCTCGGCGCGAATATTTTCTAAGTTCCCCGCCGTGTCGCTTCCGACCTCTCGGTGGGAATATTTTACAATTTCACGGTCATGTCGCTTCCGACCTCTCGGTGGGAATATTTTACAATTTCACGGTCATGTCGCTTCCGACCTCTCGGTGGGAATATTTTACAATTTCACGGTCATGTCGCTTCCGACCTCGCGGTAGGAATATTTTTCAAATCTCCGGACGCATCGCTTCCTACATTTCGGTGAGGATATTTTTTACGTTTCTGAACGTATCGGTCCCGACCTCTTGGTGCGAATATTATATATATATATATATATATATATATATATATATATATATATATATATATATATATATATACATATATATAACATAATATAACCTAACCTAATACAACCTGATCGCACGGTGCGAATATTTTCAAAGTTCCCCGCCGTGTCGCTTCCGACCTCTCGGCGCGAATATTTTCAAAGTCCCCGGTCGTGTCGGTCCCGACCGCTCGGCGCGAATATTTTCTAAGTTCCCCGCCGTGTCGCTTCCGACCGCTCGGCGCGAATATTTTCTAAGTTCCCCGCCGTGTCGCTTCCGACCGCTCGGCGCGAATATTTTCTAAGTTCCCCGCCGTGTCGCTTCCGACCTCTCGGTGGGAATATTTTACAATTTCACGGTCATGTCGCTTCCGACCTCTCGGTGGGAATATTTTACAATTTCACGGTCATGTCGCTTCCGACCTCTCGGTGGGAATATTTTACAATTTCACGGTCATGTCGCTTCCGACCTCTCGGTAGGAATATTTTTCAAATCTCCGGACGCATCGCTTCCTACATTTCGGTGAGGATATTTTTTACGTTTCTGAACGTATCGGTCCCGACCTCTTGGTGCGAATATTATATATATATATATATATATATATATATATATATAACATAATATAACCTAACCTAATACAACCTGATCGCACGGTGCGAATATTTTCAAAGTTCCCCGCCGTGTCGCTTCCGACCTCTCGGTAGGAATATTTTTCAAATCTCCGGACGCATCGCTTCCTACATTTCGGTGAGGATATTTTTTACGTTTCTGAACGTATCGGTCCCGACCTCTTGGTGCGAATATTATATATATATATATATATATATATATATATATATATATATACATATATATAACATAATATAACCTAACCTAATACAACCTGATCGCACGGTGCGAATATTTTCAAAGTTCCCCGCCGTGTCGCTTCCGACCTCTCGGCGCGAATATTTTCTAAGTTCCCCGTCGTGTCGCTTCCGACCGCTCGGCGCGAATATTTTCTAAGTTCCCCGTCGTGTCGCTTCCGACCGCTCGGCGCGAATATTTTCTAAGTTCCCCGCCGTGTCGCTTCCGACCGCTCGGCGCGAATATTTTCTAAGTTCCCGGTCATGTCGCTTCCGACCTCTCGGTGGGAATATTTTACAATTTCACGGTCATGTCGCTTCCGACCTCTCGGTGGGAATATTTTACAATTTCACGGTCATGTCGCTTCCGACCTCTCGGTAGGAATATTTTTCAAATCTCCGGACGCATCGCTTCCTACATTTCGGTGAGGATATTTTTTACGTTTCTGAACGTATCGGTCCCGACCTCTTGGTGCGAATATTATATATATATATATATATATATATATATATATATATATATATACATATATATAACATAATATAACCTAACCTAATACAACCTGATCGCACGGTGCGAATATTTTCAAAGTTCCCCGCCGTGTCGCTTCCGACCTCTCGGCGCGAATATTTTCAAAGTCCCCGGTCGTGTCGGTCCCGACCGCTCGGCGCGAATATTTTCTAAGTTCCCCGCCGTGTCGCTTCCGACCGCTCGGCGCGAATATTTTCTAAGTTCCCCGCCGTGTCGCTTCCGACCGCTCGGCGCGAATATTTTCTAAGTTCCCGGTCATGTCGCTTCCGACCTCTCGGTGGGAATATTTTACAATTTCACGGTCATGTCGCTTCCGACCTCTCGGTGGGAATATTTTACAATTTCACGGTCATGTCGCTTCCGACCTCTCGGTAGGAATATTTTTCAAATCTCCGGACGCATCGCTTCCTACATTTCGGTGAGGATATTTTTTACGTTTCTGAACGTATCGGTCCCGACCTCTTGGTGCGAATATTATATATATATATATATATATATATATATATATATATATATATATATATATATATACATATATATAACATAATATAACCTAACCTAATACAACCTGATCGCACGGTGCGAATATTTTCAAAGTTCCCCGCCGTGTCGCTTCCGACCTCTCGGCGCGAATATTTTCAAAGTCCCCGGTCGTGTCGGTCCCGACCGCTCGGCGCGAATATTTTCTAAGTTCCCCGCCGTGTCGCTTCCGACCGCTCGGCGCGAATATTTTCTAAGTTCCCCGCCGTGTCGCTTCCGACCGCTCGGCGCGAATATTTTCTAAGTTCCCCGCCGTGTCGCTTCCGACCGCTCGGCGCGAATATTTTCTAAGTTCCCGGTCATGTCGCTTCCGACCTCTCGGTGGGAATATTTTACAATTTCACGGTCATGTCGCTTCCGACCTCTCGGTGGGAATATTTTACAATTTCACGGTCATGTCGCTTCCGACCTCTCGGTAGGAATATTTTTCAAATCTCCGGACGCATCGCTTCCTACATTTCGGTGAGGATATTTTTTACGTTTCTGAACGTATCGGTCCCGACCTCTTGGTGCGAATATTATATATATATATATATATATATATATATATATATATATATATATATATATATACATATATATAACATAATATAACCTAACCTAATACAACCTGATCGCACGGTGCGAATATTTTCAAAGTTCCCCGCCGTGTCGCTTCCGACCTCTCGGCGCGAATATTTTCAAAGTCCCCGGTCGTGTCGGTCCCGACCGCTCGGCGCGAATATTTTCTAAGTTCCCCGCCGTGTCGCTTCCGACCGCTCGGCGCGAATATTTTCTAAGTTCCCCGCCGTGTCGCTTCCGACCGCTCGGCGCGAATATTTTCTAAGTTCCCCGCCGTGTCGCTTCCGACCTCTCGGTGGGAATATTTTACAATTTCACGGTCATGTCGCTTCCGACCTCTCGGTGGGAATATTTTACAATTTCACGGTCATGTCGCTTCCGACCTCTCGGTGGGAATATTTTACAATTTCACGGTCATGTCGCTTCCGACCTCTCGGTAGGAATATTTTTCAAATCTCCGGACGCATCGCTTCCTACATTTCGGTGAGGATATTTTTTACGTTTCTGAACGTATCGGTCCCGACCTCTTGGTGCGAATATTATATATATATATATATATATATATATATATATATATATATATATACATATATATAACATAATATAACCTAACCTAATACAACCTGATCGCACGGTGCGAATATTTTCAAAGTTCCCCGCCGTGTCGCTTCCGACCTCTCGGCGCGAATATTTTCAAAGTCCCCGGTCGTGTCGGTCCCGACCGCTCGGCGCGAATATTTTCTAAGTTCCCCGCCGTGTCGCTTCCGACCGCTCGGCGCGAATATTTTCTAAGTTCCCCGCCGTGTCGCTTCCGACCGCTCGGCGCGAATATTTTCTAAGTTCCCGGTCATGTCGCTTCCGACCTCTCGGTGGGAATATTTTACAATTTCACGGTCATGTCGCTTCCGACCTCTCGGTGGGAATATTTTACAATTTCACGGTCATGTCGCTTCCGACCTCTCGGTAGGAATATTTTTCAAATCTCCGGACGCATCGCTTCCTACATTTCGGTGAGGATATTTTTTACGTTTCTGAACGTATCGGTCCCGACCTCTTGGTGCGAATATTATATATATATATATATATATATATATATATATATATATATATATATATATACATATATATAACATAATATAACCTAACCTAATACAACCTGATCGCACGGTGCGAATATTTTCAAAGTTCCCCGCCGTGTCGCTTCCGACCTCTCGGCGCGAATATTTTCAAAGTCCCCGGTCGTGTCGGTCCCGACCGCTCGGCGCGAATATTTTCTAAGTTCCCCGCCGTGTCGCTTCCGACCGCTCGGCGCGAATATTTTCTAAGTTCCCCGCCGTGTCGCTTCCGACCGCTCGGCGCGAATATTTTCTAAGTTCCCCGCCGTGTCGCTTCCGACCTCTCGGTGGGAATATTTTACAATTTCACGGTCATGTCGCTTCCGACCTCTCGGTGGGAATATTTTACAATTTCACGGTCATGTCGCTTCCGACCTCTCGGTGGGAATATTTTACAATTTCACGGTCATGTCGCTTCCGACCTCTCGGTAGGAATATTTTTCAAATCTCCGGACGCATCGCTTCCTACATTTCGGTGAGGATATTTTTTACGTTTCTGAACGTATCGGTCCCGACCTCTTGGTGCGAATATTATATATATATATATATATATATATATATATATATATATATATATATATATATATATACATATATATAACATAATATAACCTAACCTAATACAACCTGATCGCACGGTGCGAATATTTTCAAAGTTCCCCGCCGTGTCGCTTCCGACCTCTCGGCGCGAATATTTTCAAAGTCCCCGGTCGTGTCGGTCCCGACCGCTCGGCGCGAATATTTTCTAAGTTCCCCGCCGTGTCGCTTCCGACCGCTCGGCGCGAATATTTTCTAAGTTCCCCGCCGTGTCGCTTCCGACCGCTCGGCGCGAATATTTTCTAAGTTCCCGGTCATGTCGCTTCCGACCTCTCGGTGGGAATATTTTACAATTTCACGGTCATGTCGCTTCCGACCTCTCGGTGGGAATATTTTACAATTTCACGGTCATGTCGCTTCCGACCTCTCGGTAGGAATATTTTTCAAATCTCCGGACGCATCGCTTCCTACATTTCGGTGAGGATATTTTTTACGTTTCTGAACGTATCGGTCCCGACCTCTTGGTGCGAATATTATATATATATATATATATATATATATATATATACATATATATAACATAATATAACCTAACCTAATACAACCTGATCGCACGGTGCGAATATTTTCAAAGTTCCCCGCCGTGTCGCTTCCGACCTCTCGGCGCGAATATTTTCAAAGTCCCCGGTCGTGTCGGTCCCGACCGCTCGGCGCGAATATTTTCTAAGTTCCCCGCCGTGTCGCTTCCGACCGCTCGGCGCGAATATTTTCTAAGTTCCCCGCCGTGTCGCTTCCGACCGCTCGGCGCGAATATTTTCTAAGTTCCCGGTCATGTCGCTTCCGACCTCTCGGTGGGAATATTTTACAATTTCACGGTCATGTCGCTTCCGACCTCTCGGTGGGAATATTTTACAATTTCACGGTCATGTCGCTTCCGACCTCTCGGTAGGAATATTTTTCAAATCTCCGGACGCATCGCTTCCTACATTTCGGTGAGGATATTTTTTACGTTTCTGAACGTATCGGTCCCGACCTCTTGGTGCGAATATTATATATATATATATATATATATATATATATATATATATATATATATACATATATATAACATAATATAACCTAACCTAATACAACCTGATCGCACGGTGCGAATATTTTCAAAGTTCCCCGCCGTGTCGCTTCCGACCTCTCGGCGCGAATATTTTCAAAGTCCCCGGTCGTGTCGGTCCCGACCGCTCGGCGCGAATATTTTCTAAGTTCCCCGCCGTGTCGCTTCCGACCGCTCGGCGCGAATATTTTCTAAGTTCCCCGCCGTGTCGCTTCCGACCGCTCGGCGCGAATATTTTCTAAGTTCCCCGCCGTGTCGCTTCCGACCTCTCGGTGGGAATATTTTACAATTTCACGGTCATGTCGCTTCCGACCTCTCGGTGGGAATATTTTACAATTTCACGGTCATGTCGCTTCCGACCTCTCGGTGGGAATATTTTACAATTTCACGGTCATGTCGCTTCCGCGACCTCTCGGTAGGAATATTTTTCAAATCTCCGGACGCATCGCTTCCTACATTTCGGTGAGGATATTTTTTACGTTTCTGAACGTATCGGTCCCGACCTCTTGGTGCGAATATTATATATATATATATATATATATATATATATATATATATATATATATATATATATATAACATAATATAACCTAACCTAATACAACCTGATCGCACGGTGCGAATATTTTCAAAGTTCCCCGCCGTGTCGCTTCCGACCTCTCGGTAGGAATATTTTTCAAATCTCCGGACGCATCGCTTCCTACATTTCGGTGAGGATATTTTTTACGTTTCTGAACGTATCGGTCCCGACCTCTTGGTGCGAATATTATATATATATATATATATATATATATATATATATATATATATATATATACATATATATAACATAATATAACCTAACCTAATACAACCTGATCGCACGGTGCGAATATTTTCAAAGTTCCCCGCCGTGTCGCTTCCGACCTCTCGGCGCGAATATTTTCTAAGTTCCCCGTCGTGTCGCTTCCGACCGCTCGGCGCGAATATTTTCTAAGTTCCCCGTCGTGTCGCTTCCGACCGCTCGGCGCGAATATTTTCTAAGTTCCCCGCCGTGTCGCTTCCGACCGCTCGGCGCGAATATTTTCTAAGTTCCCGGTCATGTCGCTTCCGACCTCTCGGTGGGAATATTTTACAATTTCACGGTCATGTCGCTTCCGACCTCTCGGTGGGAATATTTTACAATTTCACGGTCATGTCGCTTCCGACCTCTCGGTAGGAATATTTTTCAAATCTCCGGACGCATCGCTTCCTACATTTCGGTGAGGATATTTTTTACGTTTCTGAACGTATCGGTCCCGACCTCTTGGTGCGAATATTATATATATATATATATATATATATATATATATATATATATATATATATATATACATATATATAACATAATATAACCTAACCTAATACAACCTGATCGCACGGTGCGAATATTTTCAAAGTTCCCCGCCGTGTCGCTTCCGACCTCTCGGCGCGAATATTTTCAAAGTCCCCGGTCGTGTCGGTCCCGACCGCTCGGCGCGAATATTTTCTAAGTTCCCCGCCGTGTCGCTTCCGACCGCTCGGCGCGAATATTTTCTAAGTTCCCCGCCGTGTCGCTTCCGACCGCTCGGCGCGAATATTTTCTAAGTTCCCGGTCATGTCGCTTCCGACCTCTCGGTGGGAATATTTTACAATTTCACGGTCATGTCGCTTCCGACCTCTCGGTGGGAATATTTTACAATTTCACGGTCATGTCGCTTCCGACACCTCTCGGTAGGAATATTTTTCAAATCTCCGGACGCATCGCTTCCTACATTTCGGTGAGGATATTTTTTACGTTTCTGAACGTATCGGTCCCGACCTCTTGGTGCGAATATTATATATATATATATATATATATATATATATATATATATATATATATATATATACATATATATAACATAATATAACCTAACCTAATACAACCTGATCGCACGGTGCGAATATTTTCAAAGTTCCCCGCCGTGTCGCTTCCGACCTCTCGGCGCGAATATTTTCAAAGTCCCCGGTCGTGTCGGTCCCGACCGCTCGGCGCGAATATTTTCTAAGTTCCCCGCCGTGTCGCTTCCGACCGCTCGGCGCGAATATTTTCTAAGTTCCCCGCCGTGTCGCTTCCGACCGCTCGGCGCGAATATTTTCTAAGTTCCCCGCCGTGTCGCTTCCGACCTCTCGGTGGGAATATTTTACAATTTCACGGTCATGTCGCTTCCGACCTCTCGGTGGGAATATTTTACAATTTCACGGTCATGTCGCTTCCGACCTCTCGGTGGGAATATTTTACAATTTCACGGTCATGTCGCTTCCGACCTCTCGGTAGGAATATTTTTCAAATCTCCGGACGCATCGCTTCCTACATTTCGGTGAGGATATTTTTTACGTTTCTGAACGTATCGGTCCCGACCTCTTGGTGCGAATATTATATATATATATATATATATATATATATATATATATATATATATATATACATATATATAACATAATATAACCTAACCTAATACAACCTGATCGCACGGTGCGAATATTTTCAAAGTTCCCCGCCGTGTCGCTTCCGACCTCTCGGCGCGAATATTTTCAAAGTCCCCGGTCGTGTCGGTCCCGACCGCTCGGCGCGAATATTTTCTAAGTTCCCCGCCGTGTCGCTTCCGACCGCTCGGCGCGAATATTTTCTAAGTTCCCCGCCGTGTCGCTTCCGACCGCTCGGCGCGAATATTTTCTAAGTTCCCGGTCATGTCGCTTCCGACCTCTCGGTGGGAATATTTTACAATTTCACGGTCATGTCGCTTCCGACCTCTCGGTGGGAATATTTTACAATTTCACGGTCATGTCGCTTCCGACCTCTCGGTAGGAATATTTTTCAAATCTCCGGACGCATCGCTTCCTACATTTCGGTGAGGATATTTTTTACGTTTCTGAACGTATCGGTCCCGACCTCTTGGTGCGAATATTATATATATATATATATATATATATATATATATATATATATATACATATATATAACATAATATAACCTAACCTAATACAACCTGATCGCACGGTGCGAATATTTTCAAAGTTCCCCGCCGTGTCGCTTCCGACCTCTCGGCGCGAATATTTTCAAAGTCCCCGGTCGTGTCGGTCCCGACCGCTCGGCGCGAATATTTTCTAAGTTCCCCGCCGTGTCGCTTCCGACCGCTCGGCGCGAATATTTTCTAAGTTCCCCGCCGTGTCGCTTCCGACCGCTCGGCGCGAATATTTTCTAAGTTCCCCGCCGTGTCGCTTCCGACCTCTCGGTGGGAATATTTTACAATTTCACGGTCATGTCGCTTCCGACCTCTCGGTGGGAATATTTTACAATTTCACGGTCATGTCGCTTCCGACCTCTCGGTGGGAATATTTTACAATTTCACGGTCATGTCGCTTCCGACCTCTCGGTAGGAATATTTTTCAAATCTCCGGACGCATCGCTTCCTACATTTCGGTGAGGATATTTTTTACGTTTCTGAACGTATCGGTCCCGACCTCTTGGTGCGAATATTATATATATATATATATATATATATATATATATATATATATATATACATATATATAACATAATATAACCTAACCTAATACAACCTGATCGCACGGTGCGAATATTTTCAAAGTTCCCCGCCGTGTCGCTTCCGACCTCTCGGCGCGAATATTTTCAAAGTCCCCGGTCGTGTCGGTCCCGACCGCTCGGCGCGAATATTTTCTAAGTTCCCCGCCGTGTCGCTTCCGACCGCTCGGCGCGAATATTTTCTAAGTTCCCCGCCGTGTCGCTTCCGACCGCTCGGCGCGAATATTTTCTAAGTTCCCGGTCATGTCGCTTCCGACCTCTCGGTGGGAATATTTTACAATTTCACGGTCATGTCGCTTCCGACCTCTCGGTGGGAATATTTTACAATTTCACGGTCATGTCGCTTCCGACCTCTCGGTAGGAATATTTTTCAAATCTCCGGACGCATCGCTTCCTACATTTCGGTGAGGATATTTTTTACGTTTCTGAACGTATCGGTCCCGACCTCTTGGTGCGAATATTATATATATATATATATATATATATATATATATATATATATATATATATATATACATATATATAACATAATATAACCTAACCTAATACAACCTGATCGCACGGTGCGAATATTTTCAAAGTTCCCCGCCGTGTCGCTTCCGACCTCTCGGCGCGAATATTTTCAAAGTCCCCGGTCGTGTCGGTCCCGACCGCTCGGCGCGAATATTTTCTAAGTTCCCCGCCGTGTCGCTTCCGACCGCTCGGCGCGAATATTTTCTAAGTTCCCCGCCGTGTCGCTTCCGACCGCTCGGCGCGAATATTTTCTAAGTTCCCCGCCGTGTCGCTTCCGACCTCTCGGTGGGAATATTTTACAATTTCACGGTCATGTCGCTTCCGACCTCTCGGTGGGAATATTTTACAATTTCACGGTCATGTCGCTTCCGACCTCTCGGTGGGAATATTTTACAATTTCACGGTCATGTCGCTTCCGACCTCTCGGTAGGAATATTTTTCAAATCTCCGGACGCATCGCTTCCTACATTTCGGTGAGGATATTTTTTACGTTTCTGAACGTATCGGTCCCGACCTCTTGGTGCGAATATTATATATATATATATATATATATATATATATATATATATATATATATATATAACATAATATAACCTAACCTAATACAACCTGATCGCACGGTGCGAATATTTTCAAAGTTCCCCGCCGTGTCGCTTCCGACCTCTCGGTAGGAATATTTTTCAAATCTCCGGACGCATCGCTTCCTACATTTCGGTGAGGATATTTTTTACGTTTCTGAACGTATCGGTCCCGACCTCTTGGTGCGAATATTATATATATATATATATATATATATATATATATATATATATATATATACATATATATAACATAATATAACCTAACCTAATACAACCTGATCGCACGGTGCGAATATTTTCAAAGTTCCCCGCCGTGTCGCTTCCGACCTCTCGGCGCGAATATTTTCTAAGTTCCCCGTCGTGTCGCTTCCGACCGCTCGGCGCGAATATTTTCTAAGTTCCCCGTCGTGTCGCTTCCGACCGCTCGGCGCGAATATTTTCTAAGTTCCCCGCCGTGTCGCTTCCGACCGCTCGGCGCGAATATTTTCTAAGTTCCCGGTCATGTCGCTTCCGACCTCTCGGTGGGAATATTTTACAATTTCACGGTCATGTCGCTTCCGACCTCTCGGTGGGAATATTTTACAATTTCACGGTCATGTCGCTTCCGACCTCTCGGTAGGAATATTTTTCAAATCTCCGGACGCATCGCTTCCTGCATTTCGGTGAGGATATTTTTTACGTTTCTGAACGTATCGGTCCCGACCTCTTGGTGCGAATATTATATATATATATATATATATATATATATATATATATATATATATATATATATATATATATACATATATATAACATAATATAACCTAACCTAATACAACCTGATCGCACGGTGCGAATATTTTCAAAGTTCCCCGCCGTGTCGCTTCCGACCTCTCGGCGCGAATATTTTCAAAGTCCCCGGTCGTGTCGGTCCCGACCGCTCGGCGCGAATATTTTCTAAGTTCCCCGCCGTGTCGCTTCCGACCGCTCGGCGCGAATATTTTCTAAGTTCCCCGCCGTGTCGCTTCCGACCGCTCGGCGCGAATATTTTCTAAGTTCCCGGTCATGTCGCTTCCGACCTCTCGGTGGGAATATTTTACAATTTCACGGTCATGTCGCTTCCGACCTCTCGGTGGGAATATTTTACAATTTCACGGTCATGTCGCTTCCGACCTCTCGGTAGGAATATTTTTCAAATCTCCGGACGCATCGCTTCCTACATTTCGGTGAGGATATTTTTTACGTTTCTGAACGTATCGGTCCCGACCTCTTGGTGCGAATATTATATATATATATATATATATATATATATATATATATATATATATATATATACATATATATAACATAATATAACCTAACCTAATACAACCTGATCGCACGGTGCGAATATTTTCAAAGTTCCCCGCCGTGTCGCTTCCGACCTCTCGGCGCGAATATTTTCAAAGTCCCCGGTCGTGTCGGTCCCGACCGCTCGGCGCGAATATTTTCTAAGTTCCCCGCCGTGTCGCTTCCGACCGCTCGGCGCGAATATTTTCTAAGTTCCCCGCCGTGTCGCTTCCGACCGCTCGGCGCGAATATTTTCTAAGTTCCCCGCCGTGTCGCTTCCGACCTCTCGGTGGGAATATTTTACAATTTCACGGTCATGTCGCTTCCGACCTCTCGGTGGGAATATTTTACAATTTCACGGTCATGTCGCTTCCGACCTCTCGGTGGGAATATTTTACAATTTCACGGTCATGTCGCTTCCGACCTCTCGGTAGGAATATTTTTCAAATCTCCGGACGCATCGCTTCCTACATTTCGGTGAGGATATTTTTTACGTTTCTGAACGTATCGGTCCCGACCTCTTGGTGCGAATATTATATATATATATATATATATATATATATATATATATATATATATATATACATATATATAACATAATATAACCTAACCTAATACAACCTGATCGCACGGTGCGAATATTTTCAAAGTTCCCCGCCGTGTCGCTTCCGACCTCTCGGCGCGAATATTTTCAAAGTCCCCGGTCGTGTCGGTCCCGACCGCTCGGCGCGAATATTTTCTAAGTTCCCCGCCGTGTCGCTTCCGACCGCTCGGCGCGAATATTTTCTAAGTTCCCCGCCGTGTCGCTTCCGACCGCTCGGCGCGAATATTTTCTAAGTTCCCGGTCATGTCGCTTCCGACCTCTCGGTGGGAATATTTTACAATTTCACGGTCATGTCGCTTCCGACCTCTCGGTGGGAATATTTTACAATTTCACGGTCATGTCGCTTCCGACCTCTCGGTAGGAATATTTTTCAAATCTCCGGACGCATCGCTTCCTACATTTCGGTGAGGATATTTTTTACGTTTCTGAACGTATCGGTCCCGACCTCTTGGTGCGAATATTATATATATATATATATATATATATATATATATATATATATATATATATACATATATATAACATAATATAACCTAACCTAATACAACCTGATCGCACGGTGCGAATATTTTCAAAGTTCCCCGCCGTGTCGCTTCCGACCTCTCGGCGCGAATATTTTCAAAGTCCCCGGTCGTGTCGGTCCCGACCGCTCGGCGCGAATATTTTCTAAGTTCCCCGCCGTGTCGCTTCCGACCGCTCGGCGCGAATATTTTCTAAGTTCCCCGCCGTGTCGCTTCCGACCGCTCGGCGCGAATATTTTCTAAGTTCCCCGCCGTGTCGCTTCCGACCTCTCGGTGGGAATATTTTACAATTTCACGGTCATGTCGCTTCCGACCTCTCGGTGGGAATATTTTACAATTTCACGGTCATGTCGCTTCCGACCTCTCGGTGGGAATATTTTACAATTTCACGGTCATGTCGCTTCCGACCTCTCGGTAGGAATATTTTTCAAATCTCCGGACGCATCGCTTCCTACATTTCGGTGAGGATATTTTTTACGTTTCTGAACGTATCGGTCCCGACCTCTTGGTGCGAATATTATATATATATATATATATATATATATATATATATATATATATATATATATATACATATATATAACATAATATAACCTAACCTAATACAACCTGATCGCACGGTGCGAATATTTTCAAAGTTCCCCGCCGTGTCGCTTCCGACCTCTCGGCGCGAATATTTTCAAAGTCCCCGGTCGTGTCGGTCCCGACCGCTCGGCGCGAATATTTTCTAAGTTCCCCGCCGTGTCGCTTCCGACCGCTCGGCGCGAATATTTTCTAAGTTCCCCGCCGTGTCGCTTCCGACCGCTCGGCGCGAATATTTTCTAAGTTCCCGGTCATGTCGCTTCCGACCTCTCGGTGGGAATATTTTACAATTTCACGGTCATGTCGCTTCCGACCTCTCGGTGGGAATATTTTACAATTTCACGGTCATGTCGCTTCCGACCTCTCGGTAGGAATATTTTTCAAATCTCCGGACGCATCGCTTCCTACATTTCGGTGAGGATATTTTTTACGTTTCTGAACGTATCGGTCCCGACCTCTTGGTGCGAATATTATATATATATATATATATATATATATATATATATATATATATATATATATATATATACATATATATAACATAATATAACCTAACCTAATACAACCTGATCGCACGGTGCGAATATTTTCAAAGTTCCCCGCCGTGTCGCTTCCGACCTCTCGGCGCGAATATTTTCAAAGTCCCCGGTCGTGTCGGTCCCGACCGCTCGGCGCGAATATTTTCTAAGTTCCCCGCCGTGTCGCTTCCGACCGCTCGGCGCGAATATTTTCTAAGTTCCCCGCCGTGTCGCTTCCGACCGCTCGGCGCGAATATTTTCTAAGTTCCCGGTCATGTCGCTTCCGACCTCTCGGTGGGAATATTTTACAATTTCACGGTCATGTCGCTTCCGACCTCTCGGTGGGAATATTTTACAATTTCACGGTCATGTCGCTTCCGACCTCTCGGTAGGAATATTTTTCAAATCTCCGGACGCATCGCTTCCTACATTTCGGTGAGGATATTTTTTACGTTTCTGAACGTATCGGTCCCGACCTCTTGGTGCGAATATTATATATATATATATATATATATATATATATATATATATATACATATATATAACATAATATAACCTAACCTAATACAACCTGATCGCACGGTGCGAATATTTTCAAAGTTCCCCGCCGTGTCGCTTCCGACCTCTCGGCGCGAATATTTTCAAAGTCCCCGGTCGTGTCGGTCCCGACCGCTCGGCGCGAATATTTTCTAAGTTCCCCGCCGTGTCGCTTCCGACCGCTCGGCGCGAATATTTTCTAAGTTCCCCGCCGTGTCGCTTCCGACCGCTCGGCGCGAATATTTTCTAAGTTCCCCGCCGTGTCGCTTCCGACCTCTCGGTGGGAATATTTTACAATTTCACGGTCATGTCGCTTCCGACCTCTCGGTGGGAATATTTTACAATTTCACGGTCATGTCGCTTCCGACCTCTCGGTGGGAATATTTTACAATTTCACGGTCATGTCGCTTCCGACCTCTCGGTAGGAATATTTTTCAAATCTCCGGACGCATCGCTTCCTACATTTCGGTGAGGATATTTTTTACGTTTCTGAACGTATCGGTCCCGACCTCTTGGTGCCAATATTATATATATATATATATATATATATATATATATATATATATATATATATATATATATATATAACATAATATAACCTAACCTAATACAACCTGATCGCACGGTGCGAATATTTTCAAAGTTCCCCGCCGTGTCGCTTCCGACCTCTCGGTAGGAATATTTTTCAAATCTCCGGACGCATCGCTTCCTACATTTCGGTGAGGATATTTTTTACGTTTCTGAACGTATCGGTCCCGACCTCTTGGTGCGAATATTATATATATATATATATATATATATATATATATACATATATATAACATAATATAACCTAACCTAATACAACCTGATCGCACGGTGCGAATATTTTCAAAGTTCCCCGCCGTGTCGCTTCCGACCTCTCGGCGCGAATATTTTCTAAGTTCCCCGTCGTGTCGCTTCCGACCGCTCGGCGCGAATATTTTCTAAGTTCCCCGTCGTGTCGCTTCCGACCGCTCGGCGCGAATATTTTCTAAGTTCCCCGCCGTGTCGCTTCCGACCGCTCGGCGCGAATATTTTCTAAGTTCCCGGTCATGTCGCTTCCGACCTCTCGGTGGGAATATTTTACAATTTCACGGTCATGTCGCTTCCGACCTCTCGGTGGGAATATTTTACAATTTCACGGTCATGTCGCTTCCGACCTCTCGGTAGGAATATTTTTCAAATCTCCGGACGCATCGCTTCCTACATTTCGGTGAGGATATTTTTTACGTTTCTGAACGTATCGGTCCCGACCTCTTGGTGCGAATATTATATATATATATATATATATATATATATATATATATATATATATATATATATATATACATATATATAACATAATATAACCTAACCTAATACAACCTGATCGCACGGTGCGAATTATTTCAAAGTTCCCCGCCGTGTCGCTTCCGACCTCTCGGCGCGAATATTTTCAAAGTCCCCGGTCGTGTCGGTCCCGACCGCTCGGCGCGAATATTTTCTAAGTTCCCCGCCGTGTCGCTTCCGACCGCTCGGCGCGAATATTTTCTAAGTTCCCCGCCGTGTCGCTTCCGACCGCTCGGCGCGAATATTTTCTAAGTTCCCGGTCATGTCGCTTCCGACCTCTCGGTGGGAATATTTTACAATTTCACGGTCATGTCGCTTCCGACCTCTCGGTGGGAATATTTTACAATTTCACGGTCATGTCGCTTCCGACCTCTCGGTAGGAATATTTTTCAAATCTCCGGACGCATCGCTTCCTACATTTCGGTGAGGATATTTTTTACGTTTCTGAACGTATCGGTCCCGACCTCTTGGTGCGAATATTATATATATATATATATATATATATATATATATATATATATATATATATACATATATATAACATAATATAACCTAACCTAATACAACCTGATCGCACGGTGCGAATATTTTCAAAGTTCCCCGCCGTGTCGCTTCCGACCTCTCGGCGCGAATATTTTCAAAGTCCCCGGTCGTGTCGGTCCCGACCGCTCGGCGCGAATATTTTCTAAGTTCCCCGCCGTGTCGCTTCCGACCGCTCGGCGCGAATATTTTCTAAGTTCCCCGC
This sequence comes from Xylocopa violacea, assembly GCA_963969225.1. Lineage (NCBI taxonomy): Eukaryota > Metazoa > Arthropoda > Insecta > Hymenoptera > Apidae > Xylocopa > Xylocopa violacea. Next base: position 40,088 of record CAXAJV010001207.1, on the reverse strand, counting down.
CGTGTCGCTTCCGACCGCTCGGCGCGAATATTTTCTAAGTTCCCCGCCGTGTCGCTTCCGACCTCTCGGTGGGAATATTTTACAATTTCACGGTCATGTCGCTTCCGACCTCTCGGTGGGAATATTTTACAATTTCACGGTCATGTCGCTTCCGACCTCTCGGTGGGAATATTTTACAATTTCACGGTCATGTCGCTTCCGACCTCTCGGTAGGAATATTTTTCAAATCTCCGGACGCATCGCTTCCTACATTTCGGTGAGGATATTTTTTACGTTTCTGAACGTATCGGTCCCGACCTCTTGGTGCGAATATTATATATATATATATATATATATATATATATATATATATATATATACATATATATAACATAATATAACCTAACCTAATACAACCTGATCGCACGGTGCGAATATTTTCAAAGTTCCCCGCCGTGTCGCTTCCGACCTCTCGGCGCGAATATTTTCAAAGTCCCCGGTCGTGTCGGTCCCGACCGCTCGGCGCGAATATTTTCTAAGTTCCCCGCCGTGTCGCTTCCGACCGCTCGGCGCGAATATTTTCTAAGTTCCCCGCCGTGTCGCTTCCGACCGCTCGGCGCGAATATTTTCTAAGTTCCCGGTCATGTCGCTTCCGACCTCTCGGTGGGAATATTTTACAATTTCACGGTCATGTCGCTTCCGACCTCTCGGTGGGAATATTTTACAATTTCACGGTCATGTCGCTTCCGACCTCTCGGTAGGAATATTTTTCAAATCTCCGGACGCATCGCTTCCTACATTTCGGTGAGGATATTTTTTACGTTTCTGAACGTATCGGTCCCGACCTCTTGGTGCGAATATTATATATATATATATATATATATATATATATATATATATATATATATATACATATATATAACATAATATAACCTAACCTAATACAACCTGATCGCACGGTGCGAATATTTTCAAAGTTCCCCGCCGTGTCGCTTCCGACCTCTCGGCGCGAATATTTTCAAAGTCCCCGGTCGTGTCGGTCCCGACCGCTCGGCGCGAATATTTTCTAAGTTCCCCGCCGTGTCGCTTCCGACCGCTCGGCGCGAATATTTTCTAAGTTCCCCGCCGTGTCGCTTCCGACCGCTCGGCGCGAATATTTTCTAAGTTCCCGGTCATGTCGCTTCCGACCTCTCGGTGGGAATATTTTACAATTTCACGGTCATGTCGCTTCCGACCTCTCGGTGGGAATATTTTACAATTTCACGGTCATGTCGCTTCCGACCTCTCGGTAGGAATATTTTTCAAATCTCCGGACGCATCGCTTCCTACATTTCGGTGAGGATATTTTTTACGTTTCTGAACGTATCGGTCCCGACCTCTTGGTGCGAATATTATATATATATATATATATATATATATATATATATATATATATATATATATATATATATATATATACATATATATAACATAATATAACCTAACCTAATACAACCTGATCGCACGGTGCGAATATTTTCAAAGTTCCCCGCCGTGTCGCTTCCGACCTCTCGGCGCGAATATTTTCAAAGTCCCCGGTCGTGTCGGTCCCGACCGCTCGGCGCGAATATTTTCTAAGTTCCCCGCCGTGTCGCTTCCGACCGCTCGGCGCGAATATTTTCTAAGTTCCCCGCCGTGTCGCTTCCGACCGCTCGGCGCGAATATTTTCTAAGTTCCCCGCCGTGTCGCTTCCGACCTCTCGGTGGGAATATTTTACAATTTCACGGTCATGTCGCTTCCGACCTCTCGGTGGGAATATTTTACAATTTCACGGTCATGTCGCTTCCGACCTCTCGGTAGGAATATTTTTCAAATCTCCGGACGCATCGCTTCCTACATTTCGGTGAGGATATTTTTTACGTTTCTGAACGTATCGGTCCCGACCTCTTGGTGCGAATATTATATATATATATATATATATATATATATATATATATATATATATATATATATATATATATATACATATATATAACATAATATAACCTAACCTAATACAACCTGATCGCACGGTGCGAATATTTTCAAAGTTCCCCGCCGTGTCGCTTCCGACCTCTCGGCGCGAATATTTTCAAAGTCCCCGGTCGTGTCGGTCCCGACCGCTCGGCGCGAATATTTTCTAAGTTCCCCGCCGTGTCGCTTCCGACCGCTCGGCGCGAATATTTTCTAAGTTCCCCGCCGTGTCGCTTCCGACCGCTCGGCGCGAATATTTTCTAAGTTCCCGGTCATGTCGCTTCCGACCTCTCGGTGGGAATATTTTACAATTTCACGGTCATGTCGCTTCCGACCTCTCGGTGGGAATATTTTACAATTTCACGGTCATGTCGCTTCCGACCTCTCGGTAGGAATATTTTTCAAATCTCCGGACGCATCGCTTCCTACATTTCGGTGAGGATATTTTTTACGTTTCTGAACGTATCGGTCCCGACCTCTTGGTGCGAATATTATATATATATATATATATATATATATATATATATATATATATATACATATATATAACATAATATAACCTAACCTAATACAACCTGATCGCACGGTGCGAATATTTTCAAAGTTCCCCGCCGTGTCGCTTCCGACCTCTCGGCGCGAATATTTTCAAAGTCCCCGGTCGTGTCGGTCCCGACCGCTCGGCGCGAATATTTTCTAAGTTCCCCGCCGTGTCGCTTCCGACCGCTCGGCGCGAATATTTTCTAAGTTCCCCGCCGTGTCGCTTCCGACCGCTCGGCGCGAATATTTTCTAAGTTCCCCGCCGTGTCGCTTCCGACCTCTCGGTGGGAATATTTTACAATTTCACGGTCATGTCGCTTCCGACCTCTCGGTGGGAATATTTTACAATTTCACGGTCATGTCGCTTCCGACCTCTCGGTGGGAATATTTTACAATTTCACGGTCATGTCGCTTCCGACCTCTCGGTAGGAATATTTTTCAAATCTCCGGACGCATCGCTTCCTACATTTCGGTGAGGATATTTTTTACGTTTCTGAACGTATCGGTCCTGACCTCTTGGTGCGAATATTATATATATATATATATATATATATATATATAACATAATATAACCTAACCTAATACAACCTGATCGCACGGTGCGAATATTTTCAAAGTTCCCCGCCGTGTCGCTTCCGACCTCTCGGTAGGAATATTTTTCAAATCTCCGGACGCATCGCTTCCTACATTTCGGTGAGGATATTTTTTACGTTTCTGAACGTATCGGTCCCGACCTCTTGGTGCGAATATTATATATATATATATATATATATATATATATATATATATATATATATATATATACATATATATAACATAATATAACCTAACCTAATACAACCTGATCGCACGGTGCGAATATTTTCAAAGTTCCCCGCCGTGTCGCTTCCGACCGCTCGGCGCGAATATTTTCTAAGTTCCCCGCCGTGTCGCTTCCGACCTCTCGGTGGGAATATTTTACAATTTCACGGTCATGTCGCTTCCGACCTCTCGGTGGGAATATTTTACAATTTCACGGTCATGTCGCTTCCGACCTCTCGGTAGGAATATTTTTCAAATCTCCGGACGCATCGCTTCCTACATTTCGGTGAGGATATTTTTTACGTTTCTGAACGTATCGGTCCCGACCTCTTGGTGCGAATATTATATATATATATATATATATATATATATATATATATATATATATATATATACATATATATAACATAATATAACCTAACCTAATACAACCTGATCGCACGGTGCGAATATTTTCAAAGTTCCCCGCCGTGTCGCTTCCGACCTCTCGGCGCGAATATTTTCAAAGTCCCCGGTCGTGTCGGTCCCGACCGCTCGGCGCGAATATTTTCTAAGTTCCCCGCCGTGTCGCTTCCGACCGCTCGGCGCGAATATTTTCTAAGTTCCCCGCCGTGTCGCTTCCGACCGCTCGGCGCGAATATTTTCTAAGTTCCCGGTCATGTCGCTTCCGACCTCTCGGTGGGAATATTTTACAATTTCACGGTCATGTCGCTTCCGACCTCTCGGTGGGAATATTTTACAATTTCACGGTCATGTCGCTTCCGACCTCTCGGTAGGAATATTTTTCAAATCTCCGGACGCATCGCTTCCTACATTTCGGTGAGGATATTTTTTACGTTTCTGAACGTATCGGTCCCGACCTCTTGGTGCGAATATTATATATATATATATATATATATATATATATATATATATATATATATACATATATATAACATAATATAACCTAACCTAATACAACCTGATCGCACGGTGCGAATATTTTCAAAGTTCCCCGCCGTGTCGCTTCCGACCTCTCGGCGCGAATATTTTCAAAGTCCCCGGTCGTGTCGGTCCCGACCGCTCGGCGCGAATATTTTCTAAGTTCCCCGCCGTGTCGCTTCCGACCGCTCGGCGCGAATATTTTCTAAGTTCCCCGCCGTGTCGCTTCCGACCGCTCGGCGCGAATATTTTCTAAGTTCCCCGCCGTGTCGCTTCCGACCTCTCGGTGGGAATATTTTACAATTTCACGGTCATGTCGCTTCCGACCTCTCGGTGGGAATATTTTACAATTTCACGGTCATGTCGCTTCCGACCTCTCGGTGGGAATATTTTACAATTTCACGGTCATGTCGCTTCCGACCTCTCGGTAGGAATATTTTTCAAATCTCCGGACGCATCGCTTCCTACATTTCGGTGAGGATATTTTTTACGTTTCTGAACGTATCGGTCCCGACCTCTTGGTGCGAATATTATATATATATATATATATATATATATATATATATATAACATAATATAACCTAACCTAATACAACCTGATCGCACGGTGCGAATATTTTCAAAGTTCCCCGCCGTGTCGCTTCCGACCTCTCGGTAGGAATATTTTTCAAATCTCCGGACGCATCGCTTCCTACATTTCGGTGAGGATATTTTTTACGTTTCTGAACGTATCGGTCCCGACCTCTTGGTGCGAATATTATATATATATATATATATATATATATATATATATACATATATATAACATAATATAACCTAACCTAATACAACCTGATCGCACGGTGCGAATATTTTCAAAGTTCCCCGCCGTGTCGCTTCCGACCTCTCGGCGCGAATATTTTCTAAGTTCCCCGTCGTGTCGCTTCCGACCGCTCGGCGCGAATATTTTCTAAGTTCCCCGTCGTGTCGCTTCCGACCGCTCGGCGCGAATATTTTCTAAGTTCCCCGCCGTGTCGCTTCCGACCGCTCGGCGCGAATATTTTCTAAGTTCCCGGTCATGTCGCTTCCGACCTCTCGGTGGGAATATTTTACAATTTCACGGTCATGTCGCTTCCGACCTCTCGGTGGGAATATTTTACAATTTCACGGTCATGTCGCTTCCGACCTCTCGGTAGGAATATTTTTCAAATCTCCGGACGCATCGCTTCCTACATTTCGGTGAGGATATTTTTTACGTTTCTGAACGTATCGGTCCCGACCTCTTGGTGCGAATATTATATATATATATATATATATATATATATATATATATATATATATATATATATATATATACATATATATAACATAATATAACCTAACCTAATACAACCTGATCGCACGGTGCGAATTATTTCAAAGTTCCCCGCCGTGTCGCTTCCGACCTCTCGGCGCGAATATTTTCAAAGTCCCCGGTCGTGTCGGTCCCGACCGCTCGGCGCGAATATTTTCTAAGTTCCCCGCCGTGTCGCTTCCGACCGCTCGGCGCGAATATTTTCTAAGTTCCCCGCCGTGTCGCTTCCGACCGCTCGGCGCGAATATTTTCTAAGTTCCCGGTCATGTCGCTTCCGACCTCTCGGTGGGAATATTTTACAATTTCACGGTCATGTCGCTTCCGACCTCTCGGTGGGAATATTTTACAATTTCACGGTCATGTCGCTTCCGACCTCTCGGTAGGAATATTTTTCAAATCTCCGGACGCATCGCTTCCTACATTTCGGTGAGGATATTTTTTACGTTTCTGAACGTATCGGTCCCGACCTCTTGGTGCGAATATTATATATATATATATATATATATATATATATATATATATATATATATATACATATATATAACATAATATAACCTAACCTAATACAACCTGATCGCACGGTGCGAATATTTTCAAAGTTCCCCGCCGTGTCGCTTCCGACCTCTCGGCGCGAATATTTTCAAAGTCCCCGGTCGTGTCGGTCCCGACCGCTCGGCGCGAATATTTTCTAAGTTCCCCGCCGTGTCGCTTCCGACCGCTCGGCGCGAATATTTTCTAAGTTCCCCGCCGTGTCGCTTCCGACCGCTCGGCGCGAATATTTTCTAAGTTCCCCGCCGTGTCGCTTCCGACCTCTCGGTGGGAATATTTTACAATTTCACGGTCATGTCGCTTCCGACCTCTCGGTGGGAATATTTTACAATTTCACGGTCATGTCGCTTCCGACCTCTCGGTGGGAATATTTTACAATTTCACGGTCATGTCGCTTCCGACCTCTCGGTAGGAATATTTTTCAAATCTCCGGACGCATCGCTTCCTACATTTCGGTGAGGATATTTTTTACGTTTCTGAACGTATCGGTCCCGACCTCTTGGTGCGAATATTATATATATATATATATATATATATATATATATATAACATAATATAACCTAACCTAATACAACCTGATCGCACGGTGCGAATATTTTCAAAGTTCCCCGCCGTGTCGCTTCCGACCTCTCGGTAGGAATATTTTTCAAATCTCCGGACGCATCGCTTCCTACATTTCGGTGAGGATATTTTTTACGTTTCTGAACGTATCGGTCCCGACCTCTTGGTGCGAATATTATATATATATATATATATATATATATATATATATACATATATATAACATAATATAACCTAACCTAATACAACCTGATCGCACGGTGCGAATATTTTCAAAGTTCCCCGCCGTGTCGCTTCCGACCTCTCGGCGCGAATATTTTCTAAGTTCCCCGTCGTGTCGCTTCCGACCGCTCGGCGCGAATATTTTCTAAGTTCCCCGTCGTGTCGCTTCCGACCGCTCGGCGCGAATATTTTCTAAGTTCCCCGCCGTGTCGCTTCCGACCGCTCGGCGCGAATATTTTCTAAGTTCCCGGTCATGTCGCTTCCGACCTCTCGGTGGGAATATTTTACAATTTCACGGTCATGTCGCTTCCGACCTCTCGGTGGGAATATTTTACAATTTCACGGTCATGTCGCTTCCGACCTCTCGGTAGGAATATTTTTCAAATCTCCGGACGCATCGCTTCCTACATTTCGGTGAGGATATTTTTTACGTTTCTGAACGTATCGGTCCCGACCTCTTGGTGCGAATATTATATATATATATATATATATATATATATATATATATATATATATATATATATATATACATATATATAACATAATATAACCTAACCTAATACAACCTGATCGCACGGTGCGAATTATTTCAAAGTTCCCCGCCGTGTCGCTTCCGACCTCTCGGCGCGAATATTTTCAAAGTCCCCGGTCGTGTCGGTCCCGACCGCTCGGCGCGAATATTTTCTAAGTTCCCCGCCGTGTCGCTTCCGACCGCTCGGCGCGAATATTTTCTAAGTTCCCCGCCGTGTCGCTTCCGACCGCTCGGCGCGAATATTTTCTAAGTTCCCGGTCATGTCGCTTCCGACCTCTCGGTGGGAATATTTTACAATTTCACGGTCATGTCGCTTCCGACCTCTCGGTGGGAATATTTTACAATTTCACGGTCATGTCGCTTCCGACCTCTCGGTAGGAATATTTTTCAAATCTCCGGACGCATCGCTTCCTACATTTCGGTGAGGATATTTTTTACGTTTCTGAACGTATCGGTCCCGACCTCTTGGTGCGAATATTATATATATATATATATATATATATATATATATATATATATATATATATATACATATATATAACATAATATAACCTAACCTAATACAACCTGATCGCACGGTGCGAATATTTTCAAAGTTCCCCGCCGTGTCGCTTCCGACCTCTCGGCGCGAATATTTTCAAAGTCCCCGGTCGTGTCGGTCCCGACCGCTCGGCGCGAATATTTTCTAAGTTCCCCGCCGTGTCGCTTCCGACCGCTCGGCGCGAATATTTTCTAAGTTCCCCGCCGTGTCGCTTCCGACCGCTCGGCGCGAATATTTTCTAAGTTCCCCGCCGTGTCGCTTCCGACCTCTCGGTGGGAATATTTTACAATTTCACGGTCATGTCGCTTCCGACCTCTCGGTGGGAATATTTTACAATTTCACGGTCATGTCGCTTCCGACCTCTCGGTGGGAATATTTTACAATTTCACGGTCATGTCGCTTCCGACCTCTCGGTAGGAATATTTTTCAAATCTCCGGACGCATCGCTTCCTACATTTCGGTGAGGATATTTTTTACGTTTCTGAACGTATCGGTCCCGACCTCTTGGTGCGAATATTATATATATATATATATATATATATATATATATATATATATATATATACATATATATAACATAATATAACCTAACCTAATACAACCTGATCGCACGGTGCGAATATTTTCAAAGTTCCCCGCCGTGTCGCTTCCGACCTCTCGGCGCGAATATTTTCAAAGTCCCCGGTCGTGTCGGTCCCGACCGCTCGGCGCGAATATTTTCTAAGTTCCCCGCCGTGTCGCTTCCGACCGCTCGGCGCGAATATTTTCTAAGTTCCCCGCCGTGTCGCTTCCGACCGCTCGGCGCGAATATTTTCTAAGTTCCCGGTCATGTCGCTTCCGACCTCTCGGTGGGAATATTTTACAATTTCACGGTCATGTCGCTTCCGACCTCTCGGTGGGAATATTTTACAATTTCACGGTCATGTCGCTTCCGACCTCTCGGTAGGAATATTTTTCAAATCTCCGGACGCATCGCTTCCTACATTTCGGTGAGGATATTTTTTACGTTTCTGAACGTATCGGTCCCGACCTCTTGGTGCGAATATTATATATATATATATATATATATATATATATATATATATATATATACATATATATAACATAATATAACCTAACCTAATACAACCTGATCGCACGGTGCGAATATTTTCAAAGTTCCCCGCCGTGTCGCTTCCGACCTCTCGGCGCGAATATTTTCAAAGTCCCCGGTCGTGTCGGTCCCGACCGCTCGGCGCGAATATTTTCTAAGTTCCCCGCCGTGTCGCTTCCGACCGCTCGGCGCGAATATTTTCTAAGTTCCCCGCCGTGTCGCTTCCGACCGCTCGGCGCGAATATTTTCTAAGTTCCCGGTCATGTCGCTTCCGACCTCTCGGTGGGAATATTTTACAATTTCACGGTCATGTCGCTTCCGACCTCTCGGTGGGAATATTTTACAATTTCACGGTCATGTCGCTTCCGACCTCTCGGTAGGAATATTTTTCAAATCTCCGGACGCATCGCTTCCTACATTTCGGTGAGGATATTTTTTACGTTTCTGAACGTATCGGTCCCGACCTCTTGGTGCGAATATTATATATATATATATATATATATATATATATATATATATATATATATATATACATATATATAACATAATATAACCTAACCTAATACAACCTGATCGCACGGTGCGAATATTTTCAAAGTTCCCCGCCGTGTCGCTTCCGACCTCTCGGCGCGAATATTTTCAAAGTCCCCGGTCGTGTCGGTCCCGACCGCTCGGCGCGAATATTTTCTAAGTTCCCCGCCGTGTCGCTTCCGACCGCTCGGCGCGAATATTTTCTAAGTTCCCCGCCGTGTCGCTTCCGACCGCTCGGCGCGAATATTTTCTAAGTTCCCCGCCGTGTCGCTTCCGACCTCTCGGTGGGAATATTTTACAATTTCACGGTCATGTCGCTTCCGACCTCTCGGTGGGAATATTTTACAATTTCACGGTCATGTCGCTTCCGACCTCTCGGTAGGAATATTTTTCAAATCTCCGGACGCATCGCTTCCTACATTTCGGTGAGGATATTTTTTACGTTTCTGAACGTATCGGTCCCGACCTCTTGGTGCGAATATTATATATATATATATATATATATATATATATATATATATATATATATACATATATATAACATAATATAACCTAACCTAATACAACCTGATCGCACGGTGCGAATATTTTCAAAGTTCCCCGCCGTGTCGCTTCCGACCTCTCGGCGCGAATATTTTCAAAGTCCCCGGTCGTGTCGGTCCCGACCGCTCGGCGCGAATATTTTCTAAGTTCCCCGCCGTGTCGCTTCCGACCGCTCGGCGCGAATATTTTCTAAGTTCCCCGCCGTGTCGCTTCCGACCGCTCGGCGCGAATATTTTCTAAGTTCCCGGTCATGTCGCTTCCGACCTCTCGGTGGGAATATTTTACAATTTCACGGTCATGTCGCTTCCGACCTCTCGGTGGGAATATTTTACAATTTCACGGTCATGTCGCTTCCGACCTCTCGGTAGGAATATTTTTCAAATCTCCGGACGCATCGCTTCCTACATTTCGGTGAGGATATTTTTTACGTTTCTGAACGTATCGGTCCCGACCTCTTGGTGCGAATATTATATATATATATATATATATATATATATATATATATATATATATATATATACATATATATAACATAATATAACCTAACCTAATACAACCTGATCGCACGGTGCGAATATTTTCAAAGTTCCCCGCCGTGTCGCTTCCGACCTCTCGGCGCGAATATTTTCAAAGTCCCCGGTCGTGTCGGTCCCGACCGCTCGGCGCGAATATTTTCTTAGTTCCCCGCCGTGTCGCTTCCGACCGCTCGGCGCGAATATTTTCTAAGTTCCCCGCCGTGTCGCTTCCGACCGCTCGGCGCGAATATTTTCTAAGTTCCCCGCCGTGTCGCTTCCGACCTCTCGGTGGGAATATTTTACAATTTCACGGTCATGTCGCTTCCGACCTCTCGGTGGGAATATTTTACAATTTCACGGTCATGTCGCTTCCGACCTCTCGGTGGGAATATTTTACAATTTCACGGTCATGTCGCTTCCGACCTCTCGGTAGGAATATTTTTCAAATCTCCGGACGCATCGCTTCCTACATTTCGGTGAGGATATTTTTTACGTTTCTGAACGTATCGGTCCCGACCTCTTGGTGCGAATATTATATATATATATATATATATATATATATATATATATATATATAACATAATATAACCTAACCTAATACAACCTGATCGCACGGTGCGAATATTTTCAAAGTTCCCCGCCGTGTCGCTTCCGACCTCTCGGTAGGAATATTTTTCAAATCTCCGGACGCATCGCTTCCTACATTTCGGTGAGGATATTTTTTACGTTTCTGAACGTATCGGTCCCGACCTCTTGGTGCGAATATTATATATATATATATATATATATATATATATATATATATACATATATATAACATAATATAACCTAACCTAATACAACCTGATCGCACGGTGCGAATATTTTCAAAGTTCCCCGCCGTGTCGCTTCCGACCTCTCGGCGCGAATATTTTCTAAGTTCCCCGTCGTGTCGCTTCCGACCGCTCGGCGCGAATATTTTCTAAGTTCCCCGTCGTGTCGCTTCCGACCGCTCGGCGCGAATATTTTCTAAGTTCCCCGCCGTGTCGCTTCCGACCGCTCGGCGCGAATATTTTCTAAGTTCCCGGTCATGTCGCTTCCGACCGCTCGGCGCGAATATTTTCTAAGTTCCCCGCCGTGTCGCTTCCGACCGCTCGGCGCGAATATTTTCTAAGTTCCCGGTCATGTCGCTTCCGACCTCTCGGTGGGAATATTTTACAATTTCACGGTCATGTCGCTTCCGACCTCTCGGTGGGAATATTTTACAATTTCACGGTCATGTCGCTTCCGACCTCTCGGTAGGAATATTTTTCAAATCTCCGGACGCATCGCTTCCTACATTTCGGTGAGGATATTTTTTACGTTTCTGAACGTATCGGTCCCGACCTCTTGGTGCGAATATTATATATATATATATATATATATATATATATATATATATATATATATATATATATATATATATACATATATATAACATAATATAACCTAACCTAATACAACCTGATCGCACGGTGCGAATATTTTCAAAGTTCCCCGCCGTGTCGCTTCCGACCTCTCGGCGCGAATATTTTCAAAGTCCCCGGTCGTGTCGGTCCCGACCGCTCGGCGCGAATATTTTCTAAGTTCCCCGCCGTGTCGCTTCCGACCGCTCGGCGCGAATATTTTCTAAGTTCCCCGCCGTGTCGCTTCCGACCGCTCGGCGCGAATATTTTCTAAGTTCCCGGTCATGTCGCTTCCGACCTCTCGGTGGGAATATTTTACAATTTCACGGTCATGTCGCTTCCGACCTCTCGGTGGGAATATTTTACAATTTCACGGTCATGTCGCTTCCGACCTCTCGGTAGGAATATTTTTCAAATCTCCGGACGCATCGCTTCCTACATTTCGGTGAGGATATTTTTTACGTTTCTGAACGTATCGGTCCCGACCTCTTGGTGCGAATATTATATATATATATATATATATATATATATACATATATATAACATAATATAACCTAACCTAATACAACCTGATCGCACGGTGCGAATATTTTCAAAGTTCCCCGCCGTGTCGCTTCCGACCTCTCGGCGCGAATATTTTCAAAGTCCCCGGTCGTGTCGGTCCCGACCGCTCGGCGCGAATATTTTCTAAGTTCCCCGCCGTGTCGCTTCCGACCGCTCGGCGCGAATATTTTCTAAGTTCCCCGCCGTGTCGCTTCCGACCGCTCGGCGCGAATATTTTCTAAGTTCCCCGCCGTGTCGCTTCCGACCTCTCGGTGGGAATATTTTACAATTTCACGGTCATGTCGCTTCCGACCTCTCGGTGGGAATATTTTACAATTTCACGGTCATGTCGCTTCCGACCTCTCGGTGGGAATATTTTACAATTTCACGGTCATGTCGCTTCCGACCTCTCGGTAGGAATATTTTTCAAATCTCCGGACGCATCGCTTCCTACATTTCGGTGAGGATATTTTTTACGTTTCTGAACGTATCGGTCCCGACCTCTTGGTGCGAATATTATATATATATATATATATATATATATATATATATATATATATATATATATATATATATATATATATACATATATATAACATAATATAACCTAACCTAATACAACCTGATCGCACGGTGCGAATATTTTCAAAGTTCCCCGCCGTGTCGCTTCCGACCTCTCGGCGCGAATATTTTCAAAGTCCCCGGTCGTGTCGGTCCCGACCGCTCGGCGCGAATATTTTCTAAGTTCCCCGCCGTGTCGCTTCCGACCGCTCGGCGCGAATATTTTCTAAGTTCCCCGCCGTGTCGCTTCCGACCGCTCGGCGCGAATATTTTCTAAGTTCCCGGTCATGTCGCTTCCGACCTCTCGGTGGGAATATTTTACAATTTCACGGTCATGTCGCTTCCGACCTCTCGGTGGGAATATTTTACAATTTCACGGTCATGTCGCTTCCGACCTCTCGGTAGGAATATTTTTCAAATCTCCGGACGCATCGCTTCCTACATTTCGGTGAGGATATTTTTTACGTTTCTGAACGTATCGGTCCCGACCTCTTGGTGCGAATATTATATATATATATATATATATATATATATATATATATATATATATATATATATATATACATATATATAACATAATATAACCTAACCTAATACAACCTGATCGCACGGTGCGAATATTTTCAAAGTTCCCCGCCGTGTCGCTTCCGACCTCTCGGCGCGAATATTTTCAAAGTCCCCGGTCGTGTCGGTCCCGACCGCTCGGCGCGAATATTTTCTAAGTTCCCCGCCGTGTCGCTTCCGACCGCTCGGCGCGAATATTTTCTAAGTTCCCCGCCGTGTCGCTTCCGACCGCTCGGCGCGAATATTTTCTAAGTTCCCCGCCGTGTCGCTTCCGACCTCTCGGTGGGAATATTTTACAATTTCACGGTCATGTCGCTTCCGACCTCTCGGTGGGAATATTTTACAATTTCACGGTCATGTCGCTTCCGACCTCTCGGTGGGAATATTTTACAATTTCACGGTCATGTCGCTTCCGACCTCTCGGTAGGAATATTTTTCAAATCTCCGGACGCATCGCTTCCTACATTTCGGTGAGGATATTTTTTACGTTTCTGAACGTATCGGTCCCGACCTCTTGGTGCGAATATTATATATATATATATATATATATATATATATATATATATATATATATATATACATATATATAACATAATATAACCTAACCTAATACAACCTGATCGCACGGTGCGAATATTTTCAAAGTTCCCCGCCGTGTCGCTTCCGACCTCTCGGCGCGAATATTTTCAAAGTCCCCGGTCGTGTCGGTCCCGACCGCTCGGCGCGAATATTTTCTAAGTTCCCCGCCGTGTCGCTTCCGACCGCTCGGCGCGAATATTTTCTAAGTTCCCCGCCGTGTCGCTTCCGACCGCTCGGCGCGAATATTTTCTAAGTTCCCGGTCATGTCGCTTCCGACCTCTCGGTGGGAATATTTTACAATTTCACGGTCATGTCGCTTCCGACCTCTCGGTGGGAATATTTTACAATTTCACGGTCATGTCGCTTCCGACCTCTCGGTAGGAATATTTTTCAAATCTCCGGACGCATCGCTTCCTACATTTCGGTGAGGATATTTTTTACGTTTCTGAACGTATCGGTCCCGACCTCTTGGTGCGAATATTATATATATATATATATATATATATATACATATATATAACATAATATAACCTAACCTAATACAACCTGATCGCACGGTGCGAATATTTTCAAAGTTCCCCGCCGTGTCGCTTCCGACCTCTCGGCGCGAATATTTTCAAAGTCCCCGGTCGTGTCGGTCCCGACCGCTCGGCGCGAATATTTTCTAAGTTCCCCGCCGTGTCGCTTCCGACCGCTCGGCGCGAATATTTTCTAAGTTCCCCGCCGTGTCGCTTCCGACCGCTCGGCGCGAATATTTTCTAAGTTCCCCGCCGTGTCGCTTCCGACCTCTCGGTGGGAATATTTTACAATTTCACGGTCATGTCGCTTCCGACCTCTCGGTGGGAATATTTTACAATTTCACGGTCATGTCGCTTCCGACCTCTCGGTGGGAATATTTTACAATTTCACGGTCATGTCGCTTCCGACCTCTCGGTAGGAATATTTTTCAAATCTCCGGACGCATCGCTTCCTACATTTCGGTGAGGATATTTTTTACGTTTCTGAACGTATCGGTCCCGACCTCTTGGTGCGAATATTATATATATATATATATATATATATATATATATATATATATATACATATATATAACATAATATAACCTAACCTAATACAACCTGATCGCACGGTGCGAATATTTTCAAAGTTCCCCGCCGTGTCGCTTCCGACCTCTCGGCGCGAATATTTTCAAAGTCCCCGGTCGTGTCGGTCCCGACCGCTCGGCGCGAATATTTTCTAAGTTCCCCGCCGTGTCGCTTCCGACCGCTCGGCGCGAATATTTTCTAAGTTCCCCGCCGTGTCGCTTCCGACCGCTCGGCGCGAATATTTTCTAAGTTCCCGGTCATGTCGCTTCCGACCTCTCGGTGGGAATATTTTACAATTTCACGGTCATGTCGCTTCCGACCTCTCGGTGGGAATATTTTACAATTTCACGGTCATGTCGCTTCCGACCTCTCGGTAGGAATATTTTTCAAATCTCCGGACGCATCGCTTCCTACATTTCGGTGAGGATATTTTTTACGTTTCTGAACGTATCGGTCCCGACCTCTTGGTGCGAATATTATATATATATATATATATATATATATATATATATATATATATACATATATATAACATAATATAACCTAACCTAATACAACCTGATCGCACGGTGCGAATATTTTCAAAGTTCCCCGCCGTGTCGCTTCCGACCTCTCGGCGCGAATATTTTCAAAGTCCCCGGTCGTGTCGGTCCCGACCGCTCGGCGCGAATATTTTCTAAGTTCCCCGCCGTGTCGCTTCCGACCGCTCGGCGCGAATATTTTCTAAGTTCCCCGCCGTGTCGCTTCCGACCGCTCGGCGCGAATATTTTCTAAGTTCCCCGCCGTGTCGCTTCCGACCTCTCGGTGGGAATATTTTACAATTTCACGGTCATGTCGCTTCCGACCTCTCGGTGGGAATATTTTACAATTTCACGGTCATGTCGCTTCCGACCTCTCGGTGGGAATATTTTACAATTTCACGGTCATGTCGCTTCCGACCTCTCGGTAGGAATATTTTTCAAATCTCCGGACGCATCGCTTCCTACATTTCGGTGAGGATATTTTTTACGTTTCTGAACGTATCGGTCCCGACCTCTTGGTGCGAATATTATATATATATATATATATATATATATATACATATATATAACATAATATAACCTAACCTAATACAACCTGATCGCACGGTGCGAATATTTTCAAAGTTCCCCGCCGTGTCGCTTCCGACCTCTCGGCGCGAATATTTTCAAAGTCCCCGGTCGTGTCGGTCCCGACCGCTCGGCGCGAATATTTTCTAAGTTCCCCGCCGTGTCGCTTCCGACCGCTCGGCGCGAATATTTTCTAAGTTCCCCGCCGTGTCGCTTCCGACCGCTCGGCGCGAATATTTTCTAAGTTCCCGGTCATGTCGCTTCCGACCTCTCGGTGGGAATATTTTACAATTTCACGGTCATGTCGCTTCCGACCTCTCGGTGGGAATATTTTACAATTTCACGGTCATGTCGCTTCCGACCTCTCGGTAGGAATATTTTTCAAATCTCCGGACGCATCGCTTCCTACATTTCGGTGAGGATATTTTTTACGTTTCTGAACGTATCGGTCCCGACCTCTTGGTGCGAATATTTTCAAAGTTCCCCGCCGTGTCGCTTCCGACCTCTCGGCGCGAATATTTTCAAAGTCCCCGGTCGTGTCGGTCCCGACCGCTCGGCGCGAATATTTTCTAAGTTCCCCGCCGTGTCGCTTCCGACCGCTCGGCGCGAATATTTTCTAAGTTCCCCGCCGTGTCGCTTCCGACCGCTCGGCGCGAATATTTTCTAAGTTCCCCGCCGTGTCGCTTCCGACCTCTCGGTGGGAATATTTTACAATTTCACGGTCATGTCGCTTCCGACCTCTCGGTGGGAATATTTTACAATTTCACGGTCATGTCGCTTCCGACCTCTCGGTAGGAATATTTTTCAAATCTCCGGACGCATCGCTTCCTACATTTCGGTGAGGATATTTTTTACGTTTCTGAACGTATCGGTCCCGACCTCTTGGTGCGAATATTATATATATATATATATATATATATATATATATATATATATACATATATATAACATAATATAACCTAACCTAATACAACCTGATCGCACGGTGCGAATATTTTCAAAGTTCCCCGCCGTGTCGCTTCCGACCTCTCGGCGCGAATATTTTCAAAGTCCCCGGTCGTGTCGGTCCCGACCGCTCGGCGCGAATATTTTCTAAGTTCCCCGCCGTGTCGCTTCCGACCGCTCGGCGCGAATATTTTCTAAGTTCCCCGCCGTGTCGCTTCCGACCGCTCGGCGCGAATATTTTCTAAGTTCCCCGCCGTGTCGCTTCCGACCTCTCGGTGGGAATATTTTACAATTTCACGGTCATGTCGCTTCCGACCTCTCGGTGGGAATATTTTACAATTTCACGGTCATGTCGCTTCCGACCTCTCGGTGGGAATATTTTACAATTTCACGGTCATGTCGCTTCCGACCTCTCGGTAGGAATATTTTTCAAATCTCCGGACGCATCGCTTCCTACATTTCGGTGAGGATATTTTTTACGTTTCTGAACGTATCGGTCCCGACCTCTTGGTGCGAATATTATATATATATATATATATATATATATATATATATATATATATATATACATATATATAACATAATATAACCTAACCTAATACAACCTGATCGCACGGTGCGAATATTTTCAAAGTTCCCCGCCGTGTCGCTTCCGACCTCTCGGCGCGAATATTTTCTAAGTTCCCCGTCGTGTCGCTTCCGACCGCTCGGCGCGAATATTTTCTAAGTTCCCCGTCGTGTCGCTTCCGACCGCTCGGCGCGAATATTTTCTAAGTTCCCCGCCGTGTCGCTTCCGACCGCTCGGCGCGAATATTTTCTAAGTTCCCGGTCATGTCGCTTCCGACCGCTCGGCGCGAATATTTTCTAAGTTCCCCGCCGTGTCGCTTCCGACCGCTCGGCGCGAATATTTTCTAAGTTCCCGGTCATGTCGCTTCCGACCTCTCGGTGGGAATATTTTACAATTTCACGGTCATGTCGCTTCCGACCTCTCGGTGGGAATATTTTACAATTTCACGGTCATGTCGCTTCCGACCTCTCGGTAGGAATATTTTTCAAATCTCCGGACGCATCGCTTCCTACATTTCGGTGAGGATATTTTTTACGTTTCTGAACGTATCGGTCCCGACCTCTTGGTGCGAATATTATATATATATATATATATATATATATATATATATATATATATATATATATATATATATATATATACATATATATAACATAATATAACCTAACCTAATACAACCTGATCGCACGGTGCGAATATTTTCAAAGTTCCCCGCCGTGTCGCTTCCGACCTCTCGGCGCGAATATTTTCAAAGTCCCCGGTCGTGTCGGTCCCGACCGCTCGGCGCGAATATTTTCTAAGTTCCCCGCCGTGTCGCTTCCGACCGCTCGGCGCGAATATTTTCTAAGTTCCCCGCCGTGTCGCTTCCGACCGCTCGGCGCGAATATTTTCTAAGTTCCCGGTCATGTCGCTTCCGACCTCTCGGTGGGAATATTTTACAATTTCACGGTCATGTCGCTTCCGACCTCTCGGTGGGAATATTTTACAATTTCACGGTCATGTCGCTTCCGACCTCTCGGTAGGAATATTTTTCAAATCTCCGGACGCATCGCTTCCTACATTTCGGTGAGGATATTTTTTACGTTTCTGAACGTATCGGTCCCGACCTCTTGGTGCGAATATTATATATATATATATATATATATATATATATATATATATATATACATATATATAACATAATATAACCTAACCTAATACAACCTGATCGCACGGTGCGAATATTTTCAAAGTTCCCCGCCGTGTCGCTTCCGACCTCTCGGCGCGAATATTTTCAAAGTCCCCGGTCGTGTCGGTCCCGACCGCTCGGCGCGAATATTTTCTAAGTTCCCCGCCGTGTCGCTTCCGACCGCTCGGCGCGAATATTTTCTAAGTTCCCCGCCGTGTCGCTTCCGACCGCTCGGCGCGAATATTTTCTAAGTTCCCCGCCGTGTCGCTTCCGACCTCTCGGTGGGAATATTTTACAATTTCACGGTCATGTCGCTTCCGACCTCTCGGTGGGAATATTTTACAATTTCACGGTCATGTCGCTTCCGACCTCTCGGTGGGAATATTTTACAATTTCACGGTCATGTCGCTTCCGACCTCTCGGTAGGAATATTTTTCAAATCTCCGGACGCATCGCTTCCTACATTTCGGTGAGGATATTTTTTACGTTTCTGAACGTATCGGTCCCGACCTCTTGGTGCGAATATTATATATATATATATATATATATATATATATATATATATATATATATAACATAATATAACCTAACCTAATACAACCTGATCGCACGGTGCGAATATTTTCAAAGTTCCCCGCCGTGTCGCTTCCGACCTCTCGGTAGGAATATTTTTCAAATCTCCGGACGCATCGCTTCCTACATTTCGGTGAGGATATTTTTTACGTTTCTGAACGTATCGGTCCCGACCTCTTGGTGCGAATATTATATATATATATATATATATATATATATATATATATATATATACATATATATAACATAATATAACCTAACCTAATACAACCTGATCGCACGGTGCGAATATTTTCAAAGTTCCCCGCCGTGTCGCTTCCGACCTCTCGGCGCGAATATT
>CAXAJV010001207.1:10000-15000 GCA_963969225.1 Xylocopa violacea | reverse complement strand
TCGCCATTATGGCATACGCGTAAGAAATACCCATAACCCCACTCCCCCGGCGAGCCACTACCGAGGGAGCGGGCAGGGAGAAACCAGCACCGCCATGCACCACTCATTTATTTTTCGTCATTTAAGCTCTTTGGCTTATCCGTACATTTTGTACATTGTGTTATTAGTTCAACACCTTTTGCGTAGGGGAAGACCCGCTTGACTCATCGTCGGCTGTAAGGAGTTTTGATCTATAAATGCATTTGTGTGTTTGGATAAACTTTATAGATTACCCAATCTGTCCCATTTGCGTTCAATATGTTCGAATTCGCAGTGGCAGCCCTTTGCTTCACCCACACAGATCGAGCTGTGGGACTACTGACGGCGGGAACCACGAGGAGGTGGCTGCTTGCTAACTATGGCCCGTAGGAGGTCACAGATGTCCTATCTGCTATCCTAGGGGTTTGCACATGGCGCCATCGCAACAGTGGGGATAAATCCCCGACGCCATCTTAAACCCCGTGGAGCCATAGCTTCTCCCGCCCAGATAGGGACAGGTTTGGGAATCTCGTTAATCCATTCATGCGCGTCACTAATTAGATGACGAGGCATTTGGCTAATTTCTGTACTGACTCTCAGAAAGAGAGCCAGTAGACTTCCGAGGTTTAACCCCCTCGTAGGGTATATAACAATAAATAAGTAAATAACAAAGAATTTAATACGCGAGCCTACTTTCTAGCGCCGCTGCCACGGGATCTGCCCGCGAACTTGGAAAAATTAGGAACGGGGACCCTTTCGGGAGGCGAACTTGGCCACACACCGAAGTGTGCGCACAGGGAAACCACGCGTAGGTGTCGCCCCGGGTTCTCCATGCATAGAACCCGCCCCGCGCCCTACTATACAAAAGTATAGTAGAACTCGCTCCGCTCGGTGTAAAGGGCCGAGACGGGCTAACATTAAAATTTCAGCTGGCAGCTGCTTCGTCTTTATGCTTCTCTTTGCCTTGTGGCTGCGTTCAAGGCATGCTGTTAGTTATTAAAATATTCTAGCCTTACGGCTTGGTCAATTTTAAGACTCTTCTGTCATTAGCCCGAAGGCAGTCAATTGTCCGTTAGTAAAATTTCTAGCATGCATGTCCCATTTACTAAAACCATCCACCATTGGTTTCGTCAGGCATAAAATAATAAAATAAATAAATAAATAAATAACTTAAAACGACTACATTGTGTAGTCGTAGTCAATAAATTCGTTGGCCATTTCTATCGAAGACCGGAGGGCGATTAATGAAGCCGTCAGTAGGTCCTTTGGCTTGAGCCCTAGGCGCCTAAGATTCTCTGCCGTCTTGGCGGGCATAGCCCCCCGACAACCAACCACTATGGGCAGCACTTCTGCCGACTTTCCTTTCAACTTGCTCTTTATTATTTCGGCAGTCTCTTTATATTTGTTTAATTTTTCTTTATACGCATTTCGAATATTTTCTTTATCTTCATACCTAACCGTTACGTCCACGACGAGGACCCTGTCATGGTCTTTGATGACCACATCTGGTTTCCTCAGTTCGCCGTGGACGCTAACGGCCGGTTCTTCAAACACTGCCCATTGCCTCGGCAGAGAATTTATTATTAATTTGCATATTTCATTGTGTCTTTTAATTCTTTTCGCCTTTGTGTGGGTACAGTTACCCAACACATGACCTAGGGTCTCCGCCTGTACGCCACATCTTCTACATATATAATTTATGTTGCTCTTCGCTCTTCGAAGAGCTACTCTAGTTCCAAAGGTATTGGTTCTTATTTTCAAGGCGTCTAGGTACCTAGACGGCTTCAGTAATTCTGGCCTGTATAGCCATTGATTTCCAATTTTGTCCCCAAAGAATTCTCTTATACCCTGGCCTTGGGAGACGAGTTGTCTCCATTTTTCCGTGTCTTTTCTTTTTAGGGACCTCCTCGCTTCCTCGATGTCCTGCAGCTCGACTGGCCACTGCAGGCCCATGGACGCGGCATACCTCTTTATTAACGACTCCTGCCCAAGATATGCGTTTCTTACAGCTTCATCATCAGACTCGCGCATTCTTAGCGCGTTCCTCAGCTTGGCCATCTTAACTATGTTCGCCACCCTCTGGACACCTAGACCCCCATGGCTTTTATCTGTATATATTATCCCGTCTGTGGTTGACGGGTGCAGATGTAATATCTCTTTTATTATTTGTTTGATGCCATGATCTATTTGGTCTAGTATGCCCAGGGGCGGCGGATTGGCCACTAGTTTATGTATATATCTGGGCAGGAGGTGTATTCTTATTAAATTCACCTTTTGATGAGGTTTTAGCTTCATTCTCTTCACAGTGTTTGCCGCGTCCATTATGTCTCTCACCGAGGTGCGCTGGAGGCCCCTCCACGGATCTATTGTGATGCCAAGGTATTTCATTATCGTTTCTGGGTCGGCGTAAGGAATGGCCTGCCGACCCAGAGTCAGTTCGGGATTGGCCACAAACCACGTTTTGTTTCTGCCGACGATCTGGAACGTCGCACATTTTTCTGTTGCCACTTTCATGTCTAACTTGCCAAGATAGTTGTGCGTCATTTTTAGCTGTTTCTTGGCTTCTTCTTCGTCTTTTGCTATAAGGACCAGATCGTCGGCAAAGGCTAGAATGGAGACATTCTCGTCTCCCATTCTTACGCCCTCCGACTTCTCGTCAATTTTCCCAATTAAGGGATCAATCACTAAGTTAAAAAGAAGCGGAGAGAGTGGATCTCCCTGCTTAACACCCCTTAGAAGGTCCACTTCTAGGGTCTCTTTATTTCTACAATGAATAACTGTTTTGCACCCTTTGTACATTTGCTTGATGTAATTGGCAATGGGTGTTGAAATCCCCTTTATTTCCAATCCGTCTGCCAGCACGCTATGGGGCACCGTATCAAATGCCTTCGAAATGTCTATTAATGTTACAATGCCACCTCCTCCTTCTTTCATCTCTTTAATGGCACTGTCTAAGATGGAAATGTTGTACTTACATCCATCTTCCCTCGTGAAACCCTTCTGGCGCGGGTGCTGTTTTATTTTGCCCCTAAGCCTCTTGTCTATCATTGCCGAGTATAATCTACCCAGGAGAGACCCGATGGTAATCGGTCTCCAGTTACTGACATCGTCTACGCTCTTCCCCGGTTTGGGTATCAGCGTAGTTCGATTCAGTTTCCACTGCGCTGGGTAGTGTCGGCTCAGCATTAGAAGGTTACACAATTTCGCAAATGCCGGCAGTGCCCCATCCTGCCTGAGGTGCATTTTCCGATTACCGTCGACACCGGCTGCTGTGTCGTTCTTAATTCTCTTAAATTTCTCGATGAGTTCCCCCACAGCGACTGGCGTCCAGATTTCTTCCATTGCCAAATTCCCTTCTCTTTCATTATTGTTTATTATTTTTGCTTGGGGCCCTGTCTTGCCCCATAATTCATTGTACAGCGGACCGACTAAGTCTTTGCAAGGAGGCTCCACCCCCTCCTTGTCATCGATGGACTTACCCATCAACGCCAGATCCAAGAGCTTCTTGGGGCACTTATTATACAGCTCCTGGTATCTGGCGTATATGTAGCGCTTGTGTCTCGTCCCAGCATTACCATTTCTCGTGTTATTTGCCTTTTTGCGCTTTTGCCCCTGTCTTTGACTGCTGGGACCTCCCTCTATATCTTCGGTGAGTATTTCACTAAATTTCAAGGTTAACCGATTTATTTCGTCCTCACCTATTTCACTCTGGTTGGCTGCCTCTATCATCTCTTTTTCAATGTTCCAGAATTTACTTGTTTCCCTTACGCAGCCAACCCTTATGGCCTCCCGGATGTTGTCTTTCCATTTAATTCTTTCCTCAACTATCCGGAGGTCCTCGTCTTCCTCGACGGCCGACTCGTAGTGTGAACTCGACGAGGATTCGCTGCTGGGCGAATCCTCCGAGTCGGCCGCCGCTTCCTCCCTCTCGACGGGCAAGAGCCTCCTTTTATCACTAATTTGCTTCAATGTTTTGCCAGGTAGGAACTCTCTTATAGCTACGTTTGGCTGCTTAAGATTTTTAAATCGCTCATTTAGTGTTTTCAGGAGGTCCACTTCCTCCTTAGACCAGGCCGAGGCTCTATTGCCTGGTCTGTTCCTACTCTGGCTGCGGCCGGCCTTTGCTCTTTTTAAGTTTCTTACTAGTGGATGTTTGAATCTTTCGTGCATTGATAGGCCGGCTCGCGTTTGGAAGATCTGCCCACAGGAGTCGCATTTGACCCCCGAGCTGCTCTGGTGGTCTGAGCTTCCTTTACATTTTGGGAGGTGACACCGACACCCATGAAGCCTTTCAAACTCCTTTCGGCATACGGCGCACCTCCACAAGATATTTGCTCGGGGGTGCTGTTCATCCACATGTTCTTTAAATTTTGACTCCTGCAGGAATCTCCGGTCTACTCCCTTTCTCTCACATAATTCGCATTTAATTTGCCCGTCTAAAGGGAGGTCCACACACTGACCAAGTTCGTTTGCCGGGTTCATGCCATAGTCGTCATCAATGGCCCTCCGATCCAAAGCGGACAAGTCCGCCACAGAGACCCCAGGGCCGGGGGCCTCTGCGTCCGAGGCTTCACATCTCCTGTTTGCCATTTCTGCAACATTAATTTATCTGTTCGTCAAATCCAATCTTAGCCAAACCTTAGCCTAATTCGAGCCAGGTCGTCATCGTGCAACTACCTAGAGGAGTGATCAGCCAGCCGCCGACAGACAAGTCTTTCGCCCCTATTTCTCTGACATCTGGACTCGCATGGCAAGATGTTAAGTGCCAGAAGCGTGTTAAGGGCCTCGCGTGGCAAGGTGATAGCGCCAGTAGCGTCAAGAGTATCGAAAATTTTCTGGGACTGGCTCCCAAAAATGCCTGCTTCTGAGCCAGGTCATAAAAAAAGCCGCCAGCACCCGGGTTACCCCAGGTGCCAGCGGCCTCCAGAAAAAAAGTCATAAAAAAAGCCGCCAGCACTTGGTTTACACCAAGCACCAGCGGC
>CAXAJV010001207.1:2500-5000 GCA_963969225.1 Xylocopa violacea | reverse complement strand
TGCAGTTCACACGTTGACGCGCAATTAGCTGCGTTCTTCATCGACCCACGAGCCAAGTGATCCACCGTTCAGGGTAATCGTATATGTATATTTTTTATTAATTGTTAAGTCTCTTCGTACTAAGTTTCGAACAAGTCGAGACCCAAACGTCTCCGGCGAAGGAGACGCGGGCGTCGCCCGAATTCTCGGCGACACGATACCGTCCTACGGATGAAACGGACACGCCTGTTTCAGGGTGTTTAGGATACATCCTTTCGGATTCACGCCAGTGTGCCACGCGTCCAGGTAGATAAAATTTTTCGAAAATTCGTTAGGACTCTTCTTCGCGCGTATCGCGCAGACCCTCGAGGCGGTCCCCCCTTCCTCCCGACAACACGAAGCGAGCTTGTAAAATTCGATCTCGCAACGGCGGGTTTATTAAGGGACTCTCGACAACGAGGAAGAATACGCAAACGCGAATATATCGTCGTCCCCTCTGAACGAATGGCACGTGGAAGTGAATACAAAAAAAAAAAAAAAGAAAGATATCCAACACCCAGCGGCGTATTGCTTTCGAGAAGTTGACGACGTTCGTACAGGTAAGTCGTAAAATATCGATGGGACTCGCCGTGAAACCTCGAAGCGGTCTATAATTTTACCCACCCGACAACACGAAGCGAGCATAAAAAATTATTCGATCTCGCAACGGCGGGTGTGTTTCCAGACTCGCGACAACGAGGCTTCGCTCGGCGAAGCGGTCCCCTCTGAACGAACGACACGATCAAAACCCGAACACAGGTGCGTGGTACAAGTTCCTCAAATTCCACGATCCACTGCACGATCTGTGCTTCAGAGCTCAGGTGATAAAAAAAAAAAAAAAATTCGTTGGGACTCGGCCGCCAAAGCCTCGAGCGGTCTACCGTTTTTCCCCGGCAACACGAAGCGAGTATAAATTATTCGATCTCGCAACGGCCGGTTTCTCAGACTCGCGACAACGAGGCTATGGCAAAAAGCAAGTCCCCTCTGAGCTTGCAGCACAATTGTGAAACGGGAAAACGAACAAGTACCAGCGGCGTATTGCTTTCACGCAGAGACGCAAAATAATGGTACACACTCGACCTGTCGAATATGCAAAGTCGACGACATAACTTACCGTTCGGGTAAGAAAAATTCGTTAGGACTCGTCGGTTAACAACACCAACACCTCGAGCGCGGTCTGTATAATTTTATTTACCCGACAACACGAAGCGAGCATAATAAATGAGATTCGATCTCGCAACGGCGGGTTCATTATACAGACCCTAATCGCCAACGAGGCTTGGCCCGACGAATCGTCCCCTCCGAACGGAACGGTACGATCGACATTAACACAACCAGGGTACGCGGCGCGACACCACGCTCTTAACGAATTCGAAGTCGACGACGATCGTCGTTCGGGTAAAGATTCGTTGGGACTCGCCGTCGTACACAGCCTCGAGGCGGTCTGTTTCACCCGACAACGCGAAGCGAGCATAATATTGTTCGATCTCGCAACGGCACGGGTTTTCACAGACTCTCGACAACGAGGCTTGGCGGCGACGAATCGTCCCCTCCGAACGGAACGGTACGATCGACTAAAACAGGATACGCGCGACACACGCTCTTAAAGGAATTCGAAGTCGACGACGGCGCGTCCGTTCG
Source organism: Xylocopa violacea (assembly GCA_963969225.1). Lineage (NCBI taxonomy): Eukaryota > Metazoa > Arthropoda > Insecta > Hymenoptera > Apidae > Xylocopa > Xylocopa violacea. Next base: position 3,341 of record CAXAJV010001207.1, on the reverse strand, counting down.
GGTGAATGATTCGTTGGGACTCGCCGCACGCGCAGCCTCTGAGCGGTCCAATTTAACCTGCGACACGAAGCGAGCATAAAATTGTTCGATCTCGCAACGGCAACGGGTTTTCATAGACTCTATGAGAGCGAGGCTTGGCGGCGACGAATCGTCCCCTCCGAACGGAACGGTACGATCGACTAAAACAGGATACGCGCGACACACGCTCTTAAAGGAATTCGAAGTCGACGACGGCGCGTCCGTTCGGGTGAATGATTCGTTGGGACTCGCCGCACGCGCAGCCTCTGAGCGGTCCAATTTAACCTGCGACACGAAGCGAGCATAAAATTGTTCGATCTCGCAACGGCAACGGGTTTTCAGACACTCAACAACGAGGCTTGGCGGCGACGAATCGTCCCCTCCGAACGAAACGGTACGGTACGATCGACTGGTATAAAAGAGCGGGCGACACACGATCCTGCGAATTCGAGATCGACGACGGTACAACACGTTCATCGTTCGGGTGAAGATTCGTTGGGACTCGCCGCGCGCGCAGCCTCGAAGCGGTCCAATTTAACCTGCGACACGAAGCGAGCATAAAATTGTTCGATCTCGCAACGGCACGGGTTTTCACAGACTCTCGACAACGAGGCTTGGCGGCGACGAATCGTCCCCTCCGAACGAAACGGTACGGTACGATCGACTGGTATAAAAGAGCGGGCGACACACGATCCTGCGAATTCGAGGTCGACGACGGTACAACACGTTCATCGTTCGGGTGAAGATTCGTTGGGACTCGCCGCGCGCGCAGCCTCGAAGCGGTCCAATTTAACCTGCGACACGAAGCGAGCATAAAATTGTT